>JASKGO010006182.1:0-38444 GCA_030556065.1 Holobus sp. GC000080
TATATTTATTTAATAAACATTTAAATAATTTAGGAAAATGTAATAAATTAGGTAGCACTATTAGAAATACATTTGTAATTAAGCGATTAAATTAGTCAAAAGTTTAAAAGAACTGCTAAGCGACACTAAAAACTATTAAAAACAGTAGCAGAAAGAGTTTACAAGCGAAGCAAATGACCATCTGTTAAAAGCCTCGGTGACATTAAGTATTGAAATAAAATCGGCTTCCGAAAAGCCATTTACTAAGCCGATAAATCCAAAAATATTACAATGACCACGGGCGCATCTTTCGAAATCGCAAAAAAAGAAATAAATCATTTTTTTATTTCCATAAATAATAAATAAAAATAAAAAAATATTTGTTATATTAAAAAAAAATTAAAATACTAAAAAAAAGTTACTACTGATTTTTAAATTGCACATTAAACAAGACACAGAACTGTCTCATCGGAAGAGCGTACAGAAAGCAAAAGAAGTATACATTTATAGCTAAATAAAGAGGAAGAAAACCCACGAGTCCGGTAAATTTATTCTCGGCTTATCACGATTTCGTAAGCCGTCGAACCGTGAATCCTATTCTTCTGCTGCTTCTTCACGGGTCGATCTACATGGGAATAAGAGTGCGGCTAATGCAACACATTTCTGTGGTTTATTCCTCTAATTTTCCTGCGAGTAACGTTAACTTCAACTGCAATTACGGACTGCTTGCACCGATGCCAATAAGCAGCCAGCCGGCCGCACCGCTAATGGCATTTCATTGCCGACGCTTTTATATTCTCTGCTACCGCGCGCCTGTAATCACATCAAAAAGCCAAACAGAATTTTACCTCGCAAATTAAGCCGCTAATAATCCCAGTCCGAGTCAGTTAGCCAGTAATCCTTTAAGAGGCAGCGAAGAACGGCGCGGGCAAAAGGCGCCAAAATGAATTCCTCGACGGTTCGAACGCGTCTGCACACTCGCTCGGTACACTCACGGCCGCACTGCTGCTGCTATTGCTGCTTCTGCTGCTGCTGCTGCTGAAGACAACTTCGAAAGTGACGCTCGCAACGAAAGACAAACCGATACTGACCGCCGCATGCTTCAAGTAGTTTCACCTGAGACCACTTTGCTGGTGCTCAACTGCTCGCCAGTCCCTGAACCAACAACACACCTGTCTGCCGTTAGTGTACCTGCTGTTGTGGCTTTTTGTGTTATTAAGCTGAAGAGGGCTCCAGTTTGAGACACGCGAGAGACGCCACTAATCGAATAAATTAACTTGTAGCCTCTTTTATATCGAAAAAATACCATTCGTGGACGTTTGAAATATTTAAATGTTAGTATGGGAAAATGTTCAGGACTTAATTATCCTGATTGATTTTGTTTTTTTTTTAGTCTAATATTTTTTGGCATTTAGCCATGTAAGTGATTGGTCCCTGTATGGATTTCTTAATGACTTATTTATCGATTAGGCGTTTATAGAAGTTCTTTTTGTGTTTATTCTAACAGTTTTAGAAATGGTTTCAGTGTTGGTATTGGAAAAACCATTATATTTGTCCGAAAATGATTTATTTAGACTTTATTTTTAATTTTTTTATTTAGAAAATCAGATATTTTTGCTATACTTTTAAAATTATATTAAATAATTAGTTAATTTAATATTTGCTTTTCTTTTTTTTAAATAATTAGAATCAACTTAATAGCTTTTACTAAAAATTACGAAAAGAAATTACAAAAATCTCTATAAATAACAAACAATTTGCATAGCTTTCATTTTTTCTTTTAAGCCTTCCTTTCCTTTCAGCCATATAATTTAAAAAATGCCATTTTTTTAGTATTCAACCTAATCTATCGAAAATAGCTTTCCTTTAATGACGGCTGAAAGGAAAGTGATCCTTTTTCCACTTTCAGGAAAGTGTGGAAAAAGGATAACTTTCCTTTACTTCAATTTGAGGAACAATAAAAATGATTGGTTCTTCTTATAGTACTTAACAATTTAAAATATTATAAAAGAAATTAGAAATTTTGTTATAAATAACATAAAAATTGCATAGCTTTGATTTCTCAATAAATTAATTAAAAAATAAATTACAAAAAGACATGTTAGATAACAAATTTAAAAAAATCATGAAAAATTTAATTATTAAATTAGTAAAAAAAGAAAAAGTACTCACAAATTGTCCCCTTTGGAAAACATAATCACTGAGGTATCTCCTGGCAGGACCTCTGCGCCGTCGCCTCTTCTCCAGCACCCACTGATGCGCCCCAATGCAAGGATAATCTTCATACCTTTCCTTGCGCTTCTTGTCCAACTTCAAAGCGGCAAAAATATGTTTTGGTTTGAACTTCTGCACGCCATTTTCATCCACAAGCAAATAAGCCACGCGTCCTGACAGGACCTCCCTAGTGGCCTCATGCGGTATTACGATTTTATTGCCCAAATTGCAAATCAACATCGGCAATCGCTCCTCAAGATGCGAAATCTCCACTTCTTCATGCTCCGCATCCTCTTCTTCGACAGGATCAGGTTCCGGCGGCTCTTCATCGTCTAGTGTTGGGGTCGATTCGAGGACCGCTTTGGCGGCCCCTCCATGCATATAAACAGGTCGATGGATGGTCGCGAACATCTTCAGCGATCAGCGAACTCTTTCTTTCGACAATCGATGCGATCGTTGCAATCAACTGCTGATTGCGCGATTGCAATCGACGGGTGCAGCACACAAAGTGTTTTGGTTGCGTGCCAGAAAATGCCTCGTCGATAATATATTTTCGGTGGTGTGTCAAGGTGCACCGTGTGTGACATTTCGAAAAAAATAAAGGTCCTCGCAGCGTACAAATCACATCAATTGGAGAGATGTGGATGGTTATTTTCGGCTTTGAACTTGGACACACTTCTTTTTTCAATTGCGTTTTCCGTTTTGTAATTGTCCGTGAAGAGCGCGCCGCGCTCAATAGGTGGGCGATGATTCTTATCGGAAAAATTTGGACGTCGTTTCTTTCTACATTGGAAGCAATTCAATGATTTTCAGTTAATTAACTTTGTAACTTGCTTGTTTTTAATTAATATTTGCGTACAGTTTTTGGCTTTTTTACATGTCTAGTCTAAGGATTGGGAGTTTATTTTTAGCTTTAGTTTTCGTTTGTTTTTTTGTAATTGGCAGTTTTTCTCGATATAATTTGTTTTTGTAAAGCTTACATTTAAATATTTATTAAACTTCAGTAATTTGTAATCTAAAAATAAAATTAATTTTAAAATAAAGTTGGTTAGTCTAAAGAAAGCTTTTTGTTTTATTTAGCGAACATTTATCTTCCTTTTTCTATATAAAAAAATCCATTTTTTTCCTCTTACCAAATGCTTTCACCTTTTATTAAATAAAAAACGAATATATTTGATTTTTTTCATTTTACTAAAAAAAAATAGAATATATTTGATCTTTTTTCATTTTACTAAAAAAAAAAAAGAATATATTTGAACCTTTTTCCTTCTACCTTAATAAAAAGAAATATATTAAAGTAACTGAAAAAGTAATTATAGAAAATAACAATTACTTTCCGGCACGTGTATTAAATCGTCTTGAAAGGCATTTTATTAAAATAAAATAAATGCATATTTATTTTGGCGCAAAAAGCAATGTTTATTTTTTTGTGCGTCAGACTTGCTGCAGTGCAATTGCACTAACAATTTACAAAACTCTCATTTTACTTTTTAAACTTTACGCTAACTGAAACCTAATTTTATACCGAACACTTCAAAACGGATATATTTTTAACATTTATTTATACGAAAAGCCGTACTCAATGCAATCCAAAATTAGAACCAATTGCACCGATTTAGAAGAAAAAATTCGAAACCGATTTGAACGTTAGGGTTTCCATATAAACATCGCTTAAAACTGTACCACTAAATTGGATAATTTATTGGCAAAACATTAGAATTTACGGTAAAATAAATGTCGAGCAAATAACGTTTACGCTTAATTAACTATCCAAGTTCAAATGAAGCAAAAAATAAACAGGAATGAAAAATAACATGGGAAAAGAGTGTTGAAGTAATAAAATTAATAAAAAAAAAAACAAAAAAAATCGGAAACACCTACAAGCATTTCAAAAATGTGACTCACCTTTTTTTAAACGCGACGCCGAAAGTGCCAGTAAAAGTGTTGACTTTAGAAAAACATAGAGTTGTGAATAGAAAAACTAAATTTGTAACGTATACTAAAATATTAGAAAAATTAAATCGCAGGTTTTTGTCCTTTATACTTTTTTTTAAATTAATTAATTATCTGTTAATTAAGCAGTCATCCGAGCATCGCTCAATGAATTTCTTCTCAGCGAATCAACAGATTCGCGTCTTGTTAAAGGATAATCCATGAATTGTTTTTCGCGACTTTTCCCCAATTTCAAGGCGGTGAACATGTGCATCGGCTTGAAATGGGTCACCCCCGATTCGTCAATCAGAGTGTAGGGTACCCTACCGGCCAGGACATTCCTAGCAGCCTCCTTAGGGACAATGGCCTGAATTCCTTTGCGACTGATTAAAATAGGCGACTCTATTCTCGTCTGCATAAAAACGCTGTCTTCTATAGCCAAGAAGTTAAGTTCTTTGAAGTACCTCAAAGGTACCTCCAGCGAGCTCCTTATGTCTTTAGATTTCGAAAGCAAACACGCGCTTTCCAGTAACAGTTGTCTTATCCTCGGGTCTTTTCGGCCGCATTCCGGATGTTTCCTTATTCTTTCCAAAGAAGTTTTTATGGAGTAATCTCTCAAGCACAAGCTACGAATTAAAATGAACCTTTTAAGGAATTCTCTCGTGGAATCAGTGCTTTTTAGCACAGCTAAATTTGCAGTTTTCAAGTATTCCTCCACTTCATAAAGACCCAGTGTCTTGGCCAAACTGCCGGCCTCCTGGATGAAATCCGAGTCCACTTGCAAATTCTCCAAACTTTCTTGTGCGAAATGCTTGCAGGCTGCTTGTATCGACACTTGTAAAGCTTCCTTGGCTCCCATTTCCGTTTTGATGCTGTCCATCTTCAAAGCAATTTCGCTCTGCACTTTAGCGTTTATAACTCCGTCGCTGTTTTTCGACAGTAATTTAAATGCAGAACTAAAAGGACCCGAGCCTAATATAAATTCAATCTTTTCCAGATCGAATTCTTTTATCAATGACTTTAAAACTTCCGTTTTGGATTCGTGGACTTCTTCAGTTAAGGATTTCAAAATAGATGTGCAGATTTCGTTGCGGTCTAATTTGGTGTTCATTAGCGAGCACAAATTATCCACGCAATTATCGTCGATGTTGTCCTTCAAGACGCGGCAAATGGTATTCAGAGCCAGCAATTGGTCCTTCGGCCGCGTCTTGAATACTTCGTTGGCAGCATAAACGGCCGACTTCAAAGCTTTCTTCACGCCGTTGGATGCGGCGTGGAACTTTTCATCGGCTTCCGTTACGAATGTGTCCGCGTAGACCAGCGAGGGATTGTCGATGTTGCGAATGTCCACCGTGTGCCGTTCGCGGAAAGTGTTGGCTCTTCGCGTTAGGGTCAATAGAATGTCGGCTATTTTGTGCACACGCTCAGCGTCCGGTGTTATTTCAGTGGCCAGGCTCTCGGCGTCGCTTAATTGCACGTAAGTGACTGAGTTTTCCAGCGTTACTGTTAATTTGCGAAGTTCTTCCAGCCGCTCTTGCAGCTCCAGCTTTTTGTCTTCTAAATTTACAATGAGCTTTTGCATTCCATCGTCGGGATTTTTCATGTCGACAGCCACTTTTTCCTCCTCTTCCTCGTCTTCTTCTTCTTCTTCGCGTTTACTTTCCATTTCCACTTGCTGCTCTAATTTTATAAATTCTTCGAGTTCTTCCTCGGATTGAGTCTTGGATTCTTCCTGCGTTTGCGGTTCTATTATTATGACAGCTTCTAAATTTATTAGCGGCTCGTTTGTACTCTCGGCACTGTCTTCTTCTATGGTGTTTAACATTGGTTCCGGAGACTCCAGCTTTTTCTTTTTGCTGCATTTCTGCTTCTTCTTCTTGTCTTTTTTGCGCTTTATAAATATCTTGTGCGGTTGCGCTTTGGATAATTCTTCGGGGTTTCTGCAGAAAGTTAATTGGCCATCTGTGGTTATGGAAGATTCGGTTGGTAAAAACATCGGCTTCTGAGCGTTTTCACCCTCTTCGCCCATAATCAAACCTTTAATTAGATGCGGTTTGCCATCCATCAAAACAGTCATGCCCGGGGCATAAGATAAACCGAATTCATTTTGGATTGTTTGCCCCGGAACGAAGATATCGCCATCATCTGTCTTGACTATCTGTCCGAAAATAAAACATTCCTTGCCATTGCTCAGGGTGACTCGGACACCGGTCACACTTCTGTTATCCCCTTCGAGTTCCTCAAAGGTGCCATTGCTCATATTTTTAATTACTTCTGGGATCTCGCTTAACGTGGGCAACAGACTAAGAAAAGCCTCGCCTTGACTGTTAATGAACTCGAGAATATTTTGAGTTTTCTCTAGGTCTTCCACCATCATACCGATGTGATCTTCACGCACCGGTTCCCAAATTTGATCGATCACCTTCTTGGCTTCCACTTCGAATTGTTGCCAGTTCAAATTCTCAATGCTCTGCTCGATCATGTCGTTCCATTCCTTCGAACCTTCGCCCTTTTGCTTCTTTTTCTTCGCCACAATTTTCATCATTTCCACTTCCCATTCATCGGCCAGTTCCTTGGCTTCGAAAATTTTAGTTAAAGACATAATAAGTTTTCCATGATGATGGAACTGTTCTTCTTCAACACTAGTTTGCCCTTCGCCTTTTAAATAGGTGGCATTTTCGTCGAAAAATTGCAAAGGCACTGGAATTTTCTTGAAATCCTTTAGCTTTATCAATATTTTATCATCGCTTTGAGAAACCATCACATCGATTATGTCACCGGCCCTAATTGCCAATTCCAAATATTCCGGCATCACAATATTGCACATTTTATCATCAACAGTATAGACAAATACGATTTCCGTATTTTCATTAATAGCGATGGAATTTTCGATTCTCTCCTTCAACATTTTATGGGATTCGTTGTCGTCTTCCAGAACTGGCGTCATGTAGGTATAGCTGGAATCGTATTTATGCGGCGCATTCTTCGGCCGTTTCTTTTTATGGTTTAAAAGCACAGGAATATAATGCTGGATCTTAGCGCCCAGAAGCCACTTGCCTGTAATTTTAAACGTACGGAGGGCATCTTTAGGAGTGATTGGTTTCAAGAGGGGTAAATAAAAATTCCTCGAAAAGATGCGACTGGCAGCGGTTATTTTACAAAACGATAAGACATAGTTCATAATCATTTTTAACTAGTATTATTTAACACACAGTGTTTTACAATCGAAGAAAAAAAAATTAATAATGGAAAAGCAAAACGTGTGAAATTCTAATATAAAGAATGTTCGTTCGTTATTTATAAACTACGCGTACTGAAGCGATGTCGACGCCGCGTTTCTCTAGACTGAGCCTATTCCTGTCCGTCGCGACGCTTTAGATATTGGGGTAGTGGCCTATGCCGTGCTCGTAGTTCGAGCCGAATTCCTCCGCAGGAACGGTGCCCATCAGCATGTCGTGTTTCGCCTTACGGGACTCGCAGCGCACCTTCTCCAAGATCATCTTCGTGGTGAAGTCTTCGAAACTGCCGTCGTCCACGCTTCGTTCCAATGCTTCCAGCTTCTTACTCTTCAGCACAGGCGGTTGAGGAATATAAGCCGGTGTTTGTTCGATTTTGAAATTCCGCAACTTCTGCCTAATCTTCATGCGGATGTCGTCGATTTCCTTTTCGGCCTTCAGACTCTTCATTTCGTTTCGTTCGCGTGCCCTTTTGCGCTCCAATTCTTCTGCCAACTTTCTTCGTTCTTCGTAAGCCAACAGAGGATCCTTTCTGGGCGGCAATGGTTTAAGTTCAGGCGTCGGTTCCCTAACAGGTTCCGGTGTGGGTGTCCTAGGTGGAGTCGGTTCAGGGGTCGGTTCCCTTGGAGGCAAATCTTCATCCGTCGCTTCAAATTGCAGTTGACCATCTTCAGTAATGGTGGAATCCCCTGGCAGAAACATAGGCGGCTGTTCTTCTTCTCCGAAAACCAGGCCGGGTATGAGGGTGGGTTCACCATCTTCCAAAACCGTCATTCCAGGGATGTACTCATCAGACCCATCTTCGTTTTGAACTGTCTGACCAGCCATGAAGACTTCTCCTGATTCGTGCGTTACCATTTGGCCAGGAACAAATACTACTCTGCCGCCTTCCAATAAAACCTCCATACCGGAAACATTTTCCAATTCCGTTAGAACACCATTTTCTAATTGTTTTACCACTTGTGGCAGCTCTTTCATTAATGGTAATTGCTCCATTACTTCATCACCGCCATCTTTGAGTTTTTGATTAACATTTCTGGTTTTTTCCATACTATCCACAGCCATAGGGATGTTTTCTTCATCAGCATAACTATCAGCATCTTCGATGATCTGCTTGGAGTCTTCTTCAAACTGATCCCAATTCATATTTTCGGCAGCTGCTTGCATAACTAGTTTGAAATCACCCGAATCTTCACCCTTAACTTTTTTCTTTCGTTTGCTAGACAGCCGCATCATTTCCAATTCCCAGTCTTCCACACCCGCTTCTTTTGCTTCGAACAGACGCGCCATATTGAAGGTTTCGCGCCCATGGTGATGGTATTCTTCGATAGCAGTCTTCGTGTAACCGCTTCCTCTGTAGAAAATCCCTTCATCGGTAAACTTAGCCAACGGCAATGAAACTTTCTTCCCGTTCTTTAATTTGACAACGATTTTTTCACTTCTTTGGGCTATTACTATATCGAGAATATCTTTATCTTTAATTGCTTTTTCAAATAAGTTACTGAGGACCAAGGTACAACCTTTGTCAGGGATTTCGTAAATATAAAAGTGATCTTTTGCTTTGCCTTTGCTGGCCAACATGCTTTCGAGCAACGAATGATTGTCCATGTTATCGTCGAAAAAGGGCGTTACGTATTTCTCGTTGTCCTTTCTTTTGACGCGTTTCTTGATAATCGGGGCACCTTTGCGGTTCTTCTTGTCGCGCATTTTCTCCTGATACTTGGCGAGACATGGTATGTAATGCTCGAACTTGGTGCCAGTAATAGATTTCCTGCGAGCAGCATCTTTGGGACTAAGAGGTCGCAAAAGGGGCAAATAATAGTTGCGCTGAAAGAGCTTGCTGGCTCTCGTAATGGCGCATAACGATATCTTAACACTAATTGGCATAATTGGCACAACACTCTACCTATAAACACAAATATCTAATTGGCTATCGATAGGTAATGTGACGAACTACTTTCTGAAACTGGGTCTCCAAACTTTGAAGTTTGAAATCCCCACCACGTCCAATGTATTTTTGTAATCGAACGGCTCTAGCCAATTAATTCTAGTGGGACGCTCCTTGATTAGGAATTGTCTATGGTCCACTTCGAAAAAGTTGCCCTTCTTTATGTCCGCTTCTAATTCCTCTAATTCCTCGCTTTTCTTCACAGGTTCCAAGGGCACATACTCAGATGCCGAGGGCAAATTCTCCGTTATCTGTTTGGCCATCTCCTTCATAGCCCTTCGTTTTTTCGCCAAAAGATAGTCTTCTTTCGATTTTTTCTCCGTCATTTTCTCAACCCATTCTTTTTCCTGTTCTAGTAAATCTTTTTCGAAAGTCGGCAATGTCATATCGTACAAGACAGGCTCTATTTCCAAAATTTGACGCATTGGATCGATGTGGGCTTCATCCAAAGACGTCGGAGGTTTTCGCGGAAGTTTCAGATGCTTCTTAGGAGGTTTATAAACGTATTCACTTTTAGGCGACGGCGGCCTATTCTCTTCAGCTTCATCTTCACTGTTTTGCTCTTCTTCCAATTCAACTTCTTCCCTATCTTCATCTGGTGGAGGCGTAGCTCCTCTGGGACGATCGTCATCAGTTTCGGTAAACTGCAATTCACCAGATTCGGTAATGGTGGCATCACCGGGCAAGAACATGGGCTTGGAAGGATCATCGCCCATAACCAAACCGGGCAGCAAAGTTGGTTCTCCATCCATTAAAACTGTGATACCAGGAATAAACTCAAAAATAACTTCAGGCGCTTTTGGGGCTGCTTCGACCTTTTCTGGAGCTGCTTCATTTTCTTCACCCGTCGCTTCTTTCTCTTCTCCAGTTGCTTCTTTCTCTTCTACCGGAGCTTCTTTCTCTTCTGCTGGCACTTCTTTCTCTAGAGTTTGACCAGGCATGAAAATTTCACCTTCTTCTCCATTGACCATTTGGCCAGGGACGAAAACATCCTTAGCGCTCAAAGGAAGACCCAGCTGGACACCGCTGACTCCCGCAACTTCCGTAAACTCACCATCTTGCATAAACCGCAGAATTTCCCGAATGTCCTCTATGAGAGGCAGCATTTCCAAGACTTCTTCGCCTCCTTCTTTAAGTTTCTCATTGACACGTTTGGTCTTTTCCATGTCATCGATTTGCATAGGGATGGGTTCATCTTCAACGGGTTCATTGGCTTCTTGCACGATTTCTTTGGCTTCCTCCTCGAACTTCTCCCAATCCATATTTTCCGCAGCCACTTCAAGGATTTGCTTGAATTCCGGTTTGTGTTCTGCCTTATGCTTCTTCTTCCTCTTGCTGGCCATTCTCATCATTTCCAGTTCCCATTCTTCGACACCAGCTTCACGGGCTTCAAATAACTTAGCCAGACCCATAGTTTCCCGTCCGTGATGATGGTACTCTTCCACATCTTTCTTAGTCCAACCTTCGCCTCTATACAAAGGTGCTTTGGGGTAATCTTCCCATGGAGCAATGGGCATCGCAATCTTCTTACCATTTTTTAGTTTGATGATAATTTTTTCAGTTCTTTGGGCAACAATAATATCCACAATATCTTTGTCTCGTATAGCCCTTTCAAATTGGTAATCCAAAACCAGCGTCATATTTTTATCGGGAACATAATAGGTATAAAATTGCCCCTTACCCTTAGGTTTGCTATTGATGAAGGCCTCAAGCATCGTGTGGCCTTCCATATTTTCGTCGAAAAATGGAGCCGCGTATCTCATATTAGCCTTTCTTCTTTGCCGTTTCTTACCCATTCCTTTGACTATATATTTTCTTCTCTGCATTCTTTCCTTATATTCCTCCAGGACGGGAATATAATGCTCCATCTGCCGACCCAAGATGTTCTGCCCCGTGAGAATGTGTCTTCGGAGGGCATCTTTTGGTGATAAGGGCCGCAAAAGTGGTAAGAAAAAGTTCCTCTGGAACAGTTTACTAGCCCTCGTCACTTTACATATCTGAAGCATAAAATTGATCGGCATTTTGATGGATCTTTTTTGTTCCTCCTGCACTAAAACAATCAAATGTAATTAGTTATCGAGGCGACTCGCCGAACAAATGTGGTCAAAGAGTATTTTTGCTTATTTCAGTACAGTACAATTCGGTGACATTGAATCAGGTACCATGGAAGGGAGGTTATTAATATCCCTTTGTATATCCATTGTCTTAAATAAATAAAAGATTCTTCTTTGCAAAAATAAAATAATTTTTTGGGTCTTTCCTGTAAAACTCTTTAGTAATAAAATACTGCAAAACGAAATTTCAATGTGAGAAATAAAATGTAAAATTTAAATCAACCTTGATTCTTTGAATCGATAGATACGCCCTTTGACTTTCGATGCAAACAGCAAAGTACAAAACATCATTGCGAAATAGTTTTGTTTATTTATGTACCAGTTTAGATTCCAGGACGTACTGTCCTTCGCATTTAGAACGAGTGGGACATTCATAACGAACGTGGCCAGCAATGAAATTCTTGTCTAGGAGCCCAATTTTGCCAATCACAACTTTATCAACAATAATAAATTTCATTTTTCTTCAGCATTTGATATTGTTTTGATTTTTGTTTATTAATTAAAAGCGTAATTACATGGAAATTCAAAATTCAAACTACAGTTTCTTTTTAATGTAGCGCTACTTACTAATAAACAAATAACTACAACTTTAGTCCTTCAGAGGAATATCCAGAGGTTTCCAGTAAGCATGTCCCGCCATTCCCACCGTCACCACAGAATTCATGTAGTCGGGCTTGCTGTCCAGCCGCAATTTATTCCGTTGCTGAGCTTTCACACGATTGATGATTGACTTATGGTCCACTTCGAAGAACTTGCCGGTTTTAATTTTCTCTTCCATCGTGGCCAGCTTATCGCTCTTCTTGATAGGGTCCTGCGGGACGTATTTGGTAGATGGCTTTTCGCGAGTTAATTCGCGAGCGTACTTCTTCACCTCCATTTTTCGTTTCTCCAAGTCCCAGTCTGTGGTCGACCGATGGCTTTTGATCTTGTCCAATCGATCTTTCTCCTGCTCCAGGGTTTCCTTTTCGAAGGTTGGCATAGACAAATCATAAGATTGGGCTTCGATACCTTCGTGAAGATCCGACAATTTCGAGAATTTCGCCTCGCGGTGCTGTATGTGCGGACGCACTGGCGGGGGTGGCTTCAAAGTGGTGTAAACTCTTCGAGGGCCGTCGGCCCTAACAGCTACGGGCTTCGGTTGAAGGGCCATGCTTCCTTTGATAAATGATATTGTTAATTGTCCGATTAGCACTTTCGTACTGTTGCGCTTCGATTAAGTTTTGGATGGCGCCCAAGTCGGAGGAGGGAAGCGATAAATTTAGGCAATGGCACTCCCTAAGGAATTTATCCTTTTCGCCCTTTCTTTTGGCTAACAACCGCACAATTGGCTAATCTGAACGTCTAAATTTATTCCTATCTACATAAAAAAATAAATAAAATAAAAAACATAAAGCGAGAAATTTTTAATATTCGTTGTTTTATTTTATGTCATTTTACTAAAAACAAATAAAATGTAATACATTTGTAATAAAACAAAAATTCTTAAATTAAGTAGGTTTCCTCCAGACTTTATGTCTTTGCAAACCAACAGATCCGCCTAAAATTTCGGCATCAGTGGCCTCCTTCCAATTGAATCTGGGTGCCCTCTCTTTGGGAACCAAAAATCGCTTGTAGTCCACTTCAAAGAAGCTGCCTTGTTTGACGCTCTCTTCTAGCTGATTCAGCATTTCACTCTTCTTTACGGGCTCCAGTGGAACGTATTCCTCCACTTTGGGAAGTGAAGCAATTACAGCTTTACCCTTTTCCTTAATTTCGCGCTTCTTCTTTTCGTAATCCCATTCTTCTTTCGATTTCGTTTCTTTTAGTTTTTCGATTCGTTCCTTTTCCTGCAGCGGAATTTCCTTTTCGAAAGTGGGCAACGTCATATCGAATACCACCGTCTCAATATCAGCCAGTTTCCTAACCGGTTCAACTAGAGCCTCCTCATCTAAACTGATCTTCGGCTTTCTGGGAGCTTTAAGACGTCTTTTAATGCCCCAATCTTGATTGAGAACCAATCGCTTAGGTCTTACATAAATAAACTCCTTCTTTGGTGGAGGCGGCGGCGGTGGTTTCATTTCTTCAGCCTCCTCTTCGCTGTTTTGCTCTTCCTCAAGCTCTGGTTCTTCCGGTTCTGGTTCTTGTTCCACTTCTGGTTCCGGTTCAACCCACGGCCTATCATCATCAGTTTCAGTAAACTGCAGCTCCCCCGATTGAGTGATGTGGGAATCTCCAGGCAAGAACATCGGATGTTTAGGGTCATCACCCATAATAAGACCGGGCAAAAGAGTAGGTTCGCCATCCAACAAAACTGTAATACCAGGTTGGAATTCGGAAATGGTTTCCTCCAATTCATTCTCTTCGTTCGGCTCCTTTTCGATAGTCTGTCCAGGCATGAAAATCTCGCCATCTTCAGCCGTGACCATTTGGCCAGGAAGAAATACCTCTTTGCCAGTAATGGCCAAGTTAATATTAGCACCGGAAACCCCGGAAACTTCCGTAAAGTCGCCGTCTTGCAAGAATCTGACCACTTCCGGAATATCTCCAATAAGAGGCAGCATTTCCAGGACTTCATCGCCGCCGGCCTTGAGTTTCTCATTAACATGTTTGGTTTTCTCCATATCGTCGACCTGCATAGGAATAGGTTCATCTTCAACGGGTTCATTGGCTTCTTGTACGATTTCTTTGGCTTCCTCCTCGAACTTATCCCAATCCATATTCTCTGCAGCAGCCTCCAGAATTTGCTTGAATTCCGGCCGGTGCTCAGCCCTATGTTTAGTCTTCCTCTTGCTGGCCATCTTCATCATCTCCAGTTCCCATTCTTCGACACCAGCATCGCGAGCTTCAAACAACTTAGCCAAACCCATAGTTTCCCGTCCGTGATGATGGTACTCTTCAACATCCTTCTTAGTCCAGCCTTCGCCTCTGTACAACGAACCCCTCTCATCCCAGGAAGCCAACGGCAATGTAATTTTCATGTCGTTTGCAAGCTTAACAATAATCTTCTCGCTCCTCTGGGCAATAATTACATCAACTATATCTTTATCCCTAATGGCCCTTTCGAATTGATAGTCCAAAACCAAAGTGCAATCCTTATCGGGAATATAATACGTATACCATTGTCCTCTACCACCCCCTTTGCGATTCAACAAAGTCTGCAGCCTTCCGTGATTCTCCATGTTCTCGTCAAAGAACGGAGCCACGTATCTCATATTGGTCTTACGTCTTTGCCTCTTTTTGCCCAAACCCTTGACGGCGTACTTCCTCCTCTGCACGCGATCCCGGTATTCCTCCAGCACAGGTATGTAATGCTCCAGCTTCTTGCCCAGGATGTTGGTGCCAAGGATGATGTGCCTCCGGAGGGCATCTTTGGGCGACAGCGGACGCAACAAGGGCAGATAGAAATTCCGCTGGAAGAGCTTGCTGACGCGCGTAACTTTGCATATCTCAATCACAGCATTAAGAGGCATTTTGGAAACTTTCGCACTTTACAGTGCCGTGTACCAGTGACAACCGATGAATTAATTAGCGAGAAAATTCGAAATGCGCTCCGCTCGCCGAGTGGGAGGCCAGGTGTTTAATTTAAGCATTCGACTCGATGGAAAACGGGGGCGCATCTTAAACGCGTCAACAACTCCCGCACATTCCCCTGTTTACCAACGGCCTTAGCATTTAAGTTTTATTATTATCATCATCATCGGCGCACCACTTGCTGACCTAATTTCTTCGAAACTACTCTCGCTCATAAATACACGCTAAATTATTGGAAGCACAAATCGCATATCATTATATTTTTCGACAAAAAACGCACAAAAATCCAAATTAAACATTGCCATCGTTTCTACAGACGTGCAAAAAATAACATGAAATTCGCTACAAGTAGCGCTACATGCCCAAGAAGGCATATAGTGCAGTTTATTCTCCGCTTAAATATCGATAGTTATCTAAATATATTATTTAATTATAGTATGTATCATTACATGAAATTATTTACTTTACAATTACAGTTTGTTTGTGTTTGTGGAACGAATATATAAATCGAGCAGAAAATTATTTATTTATTATTTATAGCTAAAATATTATTTAATTAAATATTGTTTCTGAAGCTACGACGTGTGGAAATGTGTCTCCTTGCAGTACGACTGGTATTATTTATCACATTCTTCATTTGCCAATGAATAATATACTCACTAAACTTTCGTTCCATCTAGAAGACAATAATACAGTTTTTAAAAAATTATTCCCCATGCGAATTGGGAACGCGATTAGAAAAATTCCGTTGATTGCATTTGCTGATGTTGATTTAGCGTCGACATTTTTTTTGACAGGGTGTGATTGCACATTTGGAAAGAATTTAAACATAAAACAAAAAAAGGGAAAAGCGTTTTTGCATGCTTGGAAAATACTTAGGGAAATAAAGGGAATTTAAAGTTGGAATGTCGGTCTGGCTATTCCCTATCAAGATCCTCCAGTCAAGCAATCAATTTTGCTTCGGGCAAGAATGCTTCCCAGTATTTCACAAGCTGCAATTATAAGACAATAAATTATTAATACACTCAATTATTGATAATGTTAATTATTGGTTTCTCATATTGATTAAATAAACTTATTTTTACGGCAATACTCAAAGCTTTTTGTTCTTAATTTTTTTTATAGTGGAAATTACTATTACCATTTAATCAAATTCTTAAACCGGAAGTGATACAAAAATTAAAAAAAAAGATTGATCAGATTAAATTACCTGTGCTTGATGTTTCATGTGATTCTCCAGATACTTCACAAAGACGACTTTGAAGTCGCTAATGCGACACTTCTCGAACCGCTCCATCTCCGATTTGATCATCTTGGAAATCCTATCGAAGCTCTCCTGGCTCCGCTCTAATTTGGCCTCCCATTCATTAACCTCGCTGGCGGCAGCATCCAATTTATCGGTACGCCCCTGCAGCTCCAATTTGGTCTTCGCCTCGCGTTTCCGGTTGAGCATTTGCTGCGAATGCTGCCACAGCTGGAACAACTTGGTGCGTTCGTGGAAAGCGTCACGGACGGCCCCCAAAAGACCCAAATAGTCTTTCAGCATGCCGCACAAAATGTAGTAGTCCGTGTTGGCCTGCTCCAAATGTAAACTCTCCACCTTCTCTTCGGTGTCCGCCAACTGCGACAGAGCTCTGGAAAGCGAACTGTGGTCTTCGCAAGCACTCAAAGAAGCTGCGGCTCTTGCAACGCCATTCGTTAAGTTGGCCAATTCGCGTCTATACGAAACCAACGATTCCACATTCGAGTATAACTTCTTTAGTTGCAATTCCAGGGCTTCCACATGTGCCAATTTATCTTCGAACCACTGTAATTTATAAATTAATTAATAATAAAATGAAAAAAATTATTAAAGAGTTGAAAAATTAAATTTACCGGATCAGCTTCGTCCATCTTATAGGTGATTTTGTTAACTGTTTCGCCAACTTTATTTATGAAACGCATTACACCGGCTCCACTGAGGGCAGAAGTGTTTGTGGCTTTTGGTAACTCCATTTCCGACTCCAGGAACTCTCGAAAATCGGGATCGGCAATGAGGACCGGATGTTGCGAAGTGCGGCGCAAGTATCTCTCCAAAGAGGCCCTCCTTCTTTCGATGAATTCGCTGCCGTTGTTGGCAGCTTCATTTTGATTGCCCATCTTGATTTTCGCATTGCCAATGACACTTTTCTCGGGTGCCGGCGGAATTATGCGCCCCATTTTCAAATACTTTTCCGTCAGTTTGTCGTGAAGGCCCAGAAAGTCGCTGAACCTCCTGTTAACTGTGAACTCTTGCTTCTTAAAGACAGGCATATTGGTTTTCGTTATTATCCTATAAGCCATGTATGCACCCATTCCATCACCAATCTTCTGGGGCTCTGTTATTGTGATCTCAATAAATTGATCACCACTCTGGGCTTCCAGCTGTAACAAAACAAATTGTCATCCCAATTAACAAACAAATAGAACTTTAAGATTTACCTGTTCCAAGCTAGGCTCAACTTTACTTTGATTGTTAATTGGCACAGATTCCATTTCCGGTTGGTCATTCAGCTCAACCTGGCTCAGTTTCTCCTCCCAACTTGAATCCCCATTCATCATGTCTGGACTGAGAGTAGGTATTGGAGCAGCAGGCTGTACTCTTGCAGGCATTGACTGAAATAAGTCATAAATAAATGACTAATTAGGCCACAAATAATCTTTTGCAATAAACAAATATTGCAGGGAGGTTATCAAAAAAGATTACAGCGAATTATACACTTAAATGCACGCCTTCTTTGTGGCTTTAATTTAAAAACATTTGTGCAAGATAAGAGAGCCGTATTGAGAGAATTGCGAATTATTTTTACCTGTACTGCAGACGCAAACAAATCATCATCGTCATCTTCTTCGCCGCCTTTAACGTCCACGTTCTCGAATAAAGGGGGAGGCTCCATGGAATCAGCCATGTTCACAGCTAGATTACAATTGAATTGAACGAACGGATCTCTTTTGTGGTCGCCAGCACAGCTCTCGTTATCACTTATCAGTGAAATGCGTCTGCGGGTTTGGCAGCTGAGCCGCAACTTTGATTAACCTTCGCAGACAACCTTCATGAAGCTTGTGGCTGACATTTGACAACTGCAAGCGCGTCATTTTGAATTTTCAAAAGTTTCAAACTTTTTACCGCCATTAGATCCGTTGCGCGCTCGCTGTTTCTGATTTCTTAATTTAAATCCATTTAGCTTCCTTGCTTTAAAAAGTTTTAAAGATTTTACGAAAACAAATAGATTATTTCTGTAGTTAAAGGATAAAAGGGAATTTCTATAGAAACAAAACAAATTATTTGGTTACCTAGGTTTCTCCTGATTCTTTAGAATTGATTTGATAGATTAGACAGCAGCAGTTTTTAATAATTTGTAATATTTTTCACCGAAATAAATAACTATTTTAAAGAACTAGAGCTATATTAGATGACCGATTATCGATTAGAATGGATAAAGGATCGCGTGTGCAGTTTTCTAGGATTAGAATCCTCAGAATACTTCGATACAATGCTGCAGGCAAACGATGCCGAGCTCGAAGACCAAATGCTTTCATTTATGGAAGACGAAATATCGCAAGCAGATTCGCAAAGGCGACTGTTTCAGTTTTACAAGACCAGTTTTGAAAAATTGGTCGAGCGCGAAATCGAAGTGCCGGAACCTGTAAAACCGACCGTTGAGGATGAAATAGTGGTAATACATCGTAAGAAAGAAAAGAAAAAGCATAAAGGAAAAGCTGAGAAGAAGAAGAGAGTATCAAAATCACTGGAAGGAAGTGCAACCGATGGAGAAGCACCAGATGAAGAGACTGACGGCACTGACGATACCAAAAGTGGCGAAACTCCATCAAGAAAGAAGGACAGGAAGCAGGCGAAGAATAAAAAAATTCAAGAGAAAAATGAGGACAGCGAAGCAACGGATTTAGGCGATTTGGAAAATACGGAAATTTGGGAAGAGGAATCGATCGGTAACGTTGCAACTGGAGAACCGCTAGATGCAACTGTTGATGTTCCACTGGACAGTGAAGGGGCAACCGATATTGAAGATTTCGAAGAAGAAGGCGGAAGAGAAGAAGAGCATAAAGATATTAAAGAAATAGAGAAAAAAGGCGCTAAAAAAGGCAAAGGAGCTAAAAAGGCCAAAGGAAAGAAATCAAAGGAAAAAGAGGCGCCAGAAGTTTTGTCAGAACCTGAAGAACCGAAATTTATAATGGTTAAAGTAAGTGTATATCGAAATTATGATAAAATTATTAATTTTTTTCATTAAAAAAAAAAAAAAAATTCAAAATTTTATAATTATTTTTTGAATAGAAAATAATCCAAGAATTGGAAACCGACTATGTTTTGCATGGTAAAATGGGCAATTTTGTGGATGACCGAAGCAATTACGGCACTAAATATGTTTATCTGTTGAGAAAAAGTGACCGCGGAATTCCTAATTTTGACTTCAAGGAAGATGCGGATGCTGAAATGTCCTCATATTTTCTTGTTGGTTGTACTTCTGGAAAATATCTTCAGTCTCTTTTGATGCATATTGTTGAGGTTTGCATTTCTTTTCTTTTTTTTTTGCTTTAATTAAAAAAAATAACTTAAAAACTATTAAAAATATATAAAATTAAAGTGCTGTTCCCTTTAATATTTTATATGAAGCAATTTTTATAAAAATTACTGGTTTATTCCTACATGATACAAACTTTTGATTTTTAAATTAATTCTTTTAGTCACTTTAAAAATTTAAAAAGCCAATAATCATAAATTTCCCCATTAAAATAAATTTTAGGCTCAGTATCCGCTGTTTGATTACACGCCAATTAAAGACAAAATTCATTTGGAGAAAGGCATAGCGACATTCGAAACAAGTAAATCAAAAACTCTATTAACCGTTTTGGAAACCGAGGAAGCAAGCGAACTAGCCAATGACGCTGCAAGCAGTCTCAAGCAAACCACAAATTCATCATCGAATGAAGAGCAGGCAACTATAAAATTGCAAACTAGCAGAGAGGACGCCCCTGTAAACCACGATGAACAAATGCAAATGAAAGAGGAAATGATCAAAGACTATCAGACGTTAATCGAAAGCATCAAATGGACCTTGGAGCATATCGATGATGACACGCAGTTGCAAGTGCAGCAATATCCGGATATATTCAACCGGACCGACGAGGACCTCATTAAAGACAAAGCAGCCGTGAAAATCATAGAGGACATTATTTTGCATTCGGAAAAACAAATTTCCCGCACTTTGGACATGTATCAAAATAAGACGCCGTTGGGAAGCGGACCGATTGCGGAATACAATTATTGGCGTGATAGGGAAGCCGGTCTAAGTTTGCTGTTTGAAGAATTAAAGAAGAACACATTCCAAAGGATGTGTTACATTTTGGAGCAAGCTGATTCGCCGATTATTCCGGGATTTGCTTCCTATAATGACGATCTGAGAAGGGATTACCAAGCCGCCAGAGACAATGTGAAATTTTTGTTTACAGTTCTGAGACATTTTAAGGTAAATTTTTTTTTCTTTTTTGTGTTCATTTTGAAAGTTTTAAAATTTTAAAGAGACTTTAATTTTAGACTATGATGTTCAGTGATGATTTTATTAAAACAAAAGAAGCAATACCGCATCTATATGACGGACTGCAATTGATTTGGGTACTGTCAAGATACTATTGCTATGATGAAACCATGGTGCCGCTTTTGGAGCGGATTTCTTGGGCGCTGTGCGAGAAAAGCAGAGTCGCTTTGGATAATCGCACGTTGTTTCGCCAACCCATCAAGGAGATCAAACAAAAGGCTGGGGAAGTGCGCCTGATGCTGAAAGCATGGAAGGAGAGCTATTTGGATTGTCGCGAAAAAATTGAAATGGCTGGCAACGCGAATCGCTGGGAATTCGACCAGAAGAAACTATTCGGGGAATCTGATTACATTGCTCTGGTGTGCAAAGACATCGAAGGCATAGCAGACGTAATTAAAAAATACCATAAAAGTTTTTAAATTAGTAAAGTAATCGCTATTTTTTTTGTATGTAGATTATTGATCAATTTACGAATATTTTTGGTCCCGAATTGAAATCGATAATGACGGATCCGCAGAAAATCGACGATGTTGTGCGCAAATTGGAAAGCTTGGTATATCCGATCGAAGTGGCCGATTTCGATATTTTCCGCGAGTCTTTCAAAGAAAACTGGCAAGCAATTATGTCGCAATTCGGCAAGGAAGTGAACACTTTGGAGAAAACCGCCACTTTTTTCATCGATCAAAGCTTCAAAGTGCTCAGATCGGCTGAGGGTGCACTGGAGAAACTTTTGAAGTTTAAATATATCAGAACAAGAAAAGTTATTTACGAACAATTAATGTACAAATTCGAAATTGTTATGGACCAATTTGTGAAGGAGTTGTCGATGATGGAAAGCTTATATATTGTAAGTATATCAAATTGTTACTTTTTTTAACATTCAAAACATTCACAAAAATACATAGGGTGTCTTTTTTATATAAAAAAATAAACATAAAAACTATTTAAATAAATCTAAAATTTGGTTCTCTAAAAACATTTAAATATTACTACTAAATAAATCTATTTTCTTGTTATGAAATTTTGCGCAGAGAAACAAAAGAGCGCCAATGCTGTGCCGCAATCATCAGAAACAAGGAGGAGCAATATTTTGGGTCCAACAGATATTCACCAGCATTAAAAAACCGATTCTGAAGTTTCGATTCGTCGATGAGTTGAAATCGTCGATGCTCAAAGTGGAAGCTTTCAATACCTATGTGAAACTAGCGAAAAGTCTGAAAAACCACGAAGAGCAAAAGTACCTAGAATGGCTCAATATGGCCACTCCGATAGCGGAAGAAACAATGAAAATGGATATATTAAAGCTGGAATCAAATTTAAATATCAGTAAGTCAATGAAAAGTGTTAAAAAAAATTATTTATTGTACATTTATTATGATATAATTGATAGTCAATACAAAGTCAAAAGGACCAGCGCAAGTGGATTCAACGGGAGTTGTGAAATCCGGTGTTGAGGCTCGTCCAACCCCCAAAGGTAAGAACTTAATAATAATTACACTTTTTGAAATCTTAATTAACTATAAAATACTACAAAAGTAATAATGGATAATAATAAGTTAGTTAACATTAGAATTAATTAATTAAAAACAAGAAGAATTGATTCGGCTCAAGCGGGAAGTTGTCTCTCCGATGCCCCTCTTGATGGACTTTAATTCCGCTTCCAACTTATCAAAAGCACTTACTTGATTATCCAAAAATTGACCAACAATTGTTGCATCGAAATCCTCATCTTCTTCCTCTTCTTCATCTTCTATTACTTCCTCCTTGATAAACTCTTCGTCGCTGAACTCCATAAACTCATCCAGATCGAAACGCTTACGTGTGGATTCATCAGATAGAATTGATGAATTGACATCGTCCAGTAAAAGGGAACCGGAAATGTTGAAACTGAAATTGGAACTTTCTGCTTTCTTCGGTTGGGCTTTGGTCCTTCTGGCGGTCGCCGGTTTGGGCTTTTCATTGTAAGGATTACTCCTCGGCATCGGCACAGGCATCGACAAACGCTTATCATTCAAAGTTACCGTTTGCACTGCTTCATTTACCATTGACAAAATTTCATCTTTGGAAGGCTTGGAAGAAGTTCCAGGTTGTTGAATGATGGTAGCGTGGATGATGACCGGAGGCTGACTATATTCCTTGGATTGTGGACCAAATTGATGGTAATGGATGTTACCATGCGACTGATGATGGTACATTCCGCGATTGGCAATGCTAGCGGAAGGGCCAACAGTTTCTCGGCGCGTCTTTAAGCGCAAATTGGGCGTCGAAGAAGCCAAACTCTGGTAACTTTGTGATTGCCCAGAAGTATCACAGTCCCACCATAAATAATCGCTGCCATCCTGCGAATATTCGGACCTGGCCAGCGAAGATGTCGATGAACAACGACTAATAGCCACTGGAATCTTGGAAGCTGCGGCCTTTCTGGCGGTCGAAGGCGTCGGAGTGTTCTTGGCAATTTGGTTGAGCTTCTTCTGCAACTTGGGCGTCTTCTCGCTCGAATTCAGCACTTTTTCAATGCGATTGGAAGTGTTGGCTTTCTTGCTGTCGTCAAGATGGGCCGGAAAGTGCTCTTTGTAGGTATAGGAACTGTATACCTTTTTGCGGCGTCGCTCCTCCACTTCTTCGCGGATTTTCTCACGGTCCGCTAGGGATTTCGAGGATGATTTCCCACCGGATAGGTTCACACGATTAATTCGGTCCTTGGATCTTCTTAGGTCGTTCCAAATGGTTGAGGCGTTGGTGTTTAAATTGTTAAAGTGTTTGGTCAATTCGGCCACAGAGACCATTAAGTCGTTCAAAGAGGTGTTGCACTTCATGGTTGACTATCACTATGCTATCACTATGACTAACTAAGAACTACAATGGGTTGTTGTTAAGGAAAGTGAGCGTGGAGAGGTAGAAACTAATGTTTGATGGAAAATGTAGAAGCATTTATAGACTGAAATTTTGTGCAAGAGAGGGTGGTTAGAATCGTTTAAAGGCAATTGTCTTGCCTGCGATTGCAAGAAATCTCTAGCGCAGGTAAAATCGAAGGATTAAGGGATTTTATAGTGTTGGGCGCCTGCGGTAGAATTTTCCCATTTATAACGCTCCCTTAAACTTAATGGCGCTTCAATGATTTCTGGAAATTAATTTAATTCATAGTTTCGTTTCTGCGAATATATTTATTTTTAATATGGTTTAATTTTAGTAATAGTACAAAGTAAACAATTAATGTCAATTTAATTTGACAATATTTTGCAATAAATAAGTTTTTTAGTTTTTTCTTAAATGTTTGTACCACATTTTAAAAGAATAGTAGGATAATTTTAATCAACAATTACTAATTTATTCATTTAATTCGCTATAAGTTTTTCACGTTCATATTTTAATTAAGCACCCCTTTAATTAATAAATATAGCAAAGTTATGAATAATTAATTTAAATTATTCTTAAGATTTAAAAATTATTTCTTTTTAAATCAATTTTTAAAAGTTATTTTTGGATAATTAGTTATAGCTTACCTATTTAAAATTTGATTTTTTTTTTATATAAAAAATAAAGCAAATTCATATTATTTTTCTGATTTGAATTTGTTTTTGTAAGTGTCAAATTTTTATTTAAAAATGTCTGGTTTGTTAAGGTTCTTCCTTTTTTTAATTTTTAATAGACTTAAAATTAAAAATTTTAAAAGCTAAGTATTTAAATTATTGCTTTGCAAAATACTTTCTGAATAAAGGAATAATTTAAAACAAATTTCAGCAGATTAAATTACCAATTAAAATTTTGAAATTATAAATTGGATTTATACAAATAATAAATGCTAATTCTTAGAAGTGAAATAATTGCGATTTAATAATGATTTATCTGTTAGTGCTATAATTGATAGAAAAAACATTTTCAAATTGCCTAAAAAAATAAAATGTACTTATTAAAAGCAATAACACAAAAAAGTAACAAACAAAATTATTATTTTTTTACTTGTTTCACAATTTGTTAAATAGTTTTTAATCGTTACTCTATATTTTTATTGATATTGGGATATTCCTAACTACATTTTCAATTAAAATTTATTTGCAAGGAGAAATTTTTCACAAGTTTTGAAAATTAGCGTCAATTATTTGAAATAAGTTAAATATTAATTAAATTTATTAAAGCATACTTTAGAAATACAAAACAATTAATTAACATAAACATCAAACACAAAAAAAAAATTATATAAAAAAAAGAAAAAATTAAAAAAAAACACCTTTTTCCAGGTGTAAAACTTGGTGGACTGCACAACAAAGTCATCACGAATGTAATGAACAAAATCAAAGGCAGCAAAAACGTAACGTGGATCGACGTGATGGGCTACAACACTTTATCCGAAGAGCGTCTTCGCTTCGAAGTAAACTTCGATGAGCGAATATACGATGTGATTTCCGGTGCGGAATTGATACAATTGACCGGCTATCACATACCGCAACCGATAGAATTCGCGAGCATGCAGAAGATGCGTCTCCGCGAAGACGTCGTACTGGTGAAAACAATGGTGGACACCTATAACAACATTTTAAACAACTTATCGCAAGCCCAACTGAACTTTCTTCGCGAGCAAATTCGCGACATCGAAGCTCACATGCAGCCAGGACTCTCGCGCATTAATTGGACTTCACTAAGCATCAAAGAGTACACGGTGGAATGCAATAAAAAAATCAAACATTTCACATCGATCAACAAGCAGATCCAGCATGCCGAAAGCTGCATGATGGACAATTTGAATGCATTGCGGGGGTTCAATTTGTTCTATTATGTTCGCTTGAGCGAACAACCGAAGCGGTTACCTTGCAAAGACTTTTTCGCAGAAATGCGGTCGACGCGCACCGAAAAATTGTGCGCCATGATTAAGCTGTACGAAGCTTTCACGCCGCTCATCACGACATTGGAAGCTTTGACTTTGAACACCAATAGCGGTTGTTCACCACACATGGCTTTGTACTATGAGAAATGGGAACGGATTCTGTACAATTGCTTTGCCGATATGATCATTCAGAATGTGCAGAACTTTCAGAAGAGTTTCGAGAGGAATGAGGCGATTTTCCAAGTGGATGCCACGATGATTTCCTCTACTGTCTCATTGCGGCCTAGTCAACAGGAGATTTTCAATATAATCGCGCGAAATTTGCGCGATACGATCGAAAGACTGAAGCGATTCCCTAGATGGATGTACGGCACTTGTTTGATGTGCAAGCCGCAAATGATTGGCAATTGCGATGAGCAATTCGTGCACTCCTTCTACGATGATATAACAAACATTCAGGATTTGCATGAGGATATGCTGAAAATGCAGAATGTCACCACTGCTGCCATTACAAATGCCAATCAGTACTTGCAAGGTTGGAAGCGATTCAATTTCCTTTGGAATTACGAAAAAGATTTCGTTACTGATAAGCTTATGGCGAAAACGTATCTGATATCGAAATTTGATCAGCGTTTTCAATACTATACGGATATAATCGCGTACGCGGAAAAACATCCCGATTATTTTGATGTGGGTCCCATTCGGATCCACTTGCGGCCTCTTTTAAACAGCATTGTGGATCACTCTCTCGAATACAAGACACTGATCGGTCGAAAACTAGCAAATACCAATAAGCACAACATGCTCGAGTTTGCCAAAGAAATTGCTGCTTTGCAGCAAGTCGTCGGGAAGAATATCAAAGGTTTGGAATTGTTTAAAGCCATCATGCAAGCAATTGAAACGATTCAAAAGAGCAATGTGAATTCCGAATTACGCTACACCTACAGTCAGCAAGTGTACATGTTGTTGGCCATGTATGACATCGAATATGACCCGAATGATGAAGCCATGGCCTATAAATTAGAGGAGGATTGGTTTGAACTGTACAAAATTGCCCTGTACCGAGCGCAGACTTTGGAGGGCACCAAAGAGAGATTTGCCAAGATGACTCTAAAGGAGATCGAAACATTTTGCACGATGCTGGCGGATTTCGTGAAGAAGTTTGACGAAGAAGGTCCCGGAGCAGTTGGTGATGATTTGGACAAAGGCGCCGAATTGATGGAATATTACGCGCAACGTTTTGAGGAGCTGGCAAGTCAAAGATTGGACTTGGTAAATGCTGAGAGGTTGTTTGATGTTCCCTTGGCGGATTATACCGACTTTCTTCGATGCAAAGATGACTTCGAAGGGCTGCAATTAGTTTACAAAGTTTACTGTACCCAAAAGACGGCTAGGGAAGTTTGGGGGCGCACTTTGTGGGTGAATTTGAATCCGCAAGCTTTGGTCGATGGTATTGAAGCGTTCATTAAGGATTTCCGCAAATTGCCCAAATTGGTTAGACAGACGCCGGTCGGTCAGACTTTCGACTTGAAAATGAAGCAGTTTAAGAATGTGATTCCCCTCATGCTGGCCCTAAAGAATGATGCGATGCGCGAGAGACATTGGCAGGCTCTGATGAACAAAACTGGTAAACATTTTGATATGTCCGCTGATAGGTTCACTTTGGATAACATGTTTGCAATGGAGTTGCACAAATATCAGGAAATTGCGGAAGAAATTATTAACACGGCCGTGAAGGAGTTGCAGATCGAAAGGGGGGTCAAGGAGATTGTGGAGACGTGGCAATCAATGCAGTTCGTCGTGTTCAAACATGTGAAAGGAACTGATGATAGAGGATACATTTTAGGAGCGATCGATGATATCATGCAAATTTTGGAGGATAATTCGATGAATTTGCAAAGTATGGCCGGTTCGCAATACATCGGACCCTTCTTGCAGACAGTACAGCAGTGGGAAAAGTATTTGGCATTGATTGGAGAGGTAATTGATGAGTGGTTAGTGGTTCAAAGAAAATGGATGTATCTGGAGGGTATTTTCATTGGTGGCGATATAAGATCGCAATTGCCTGAAGAAGCAAAAAAATTTGATGATATTGACAAACTATTTCGACGCATTATGGTCGAAACAGCAAAGAATCCCAATGTTTTGGACTGCTGCAGAGCACAAGGACGACTGCTGGACTTACAAGGATTGAACAAGGGCTTGGATAGGTGCCAGAAAAGTTTGAACGACTACTTGGACTCGAAACGGCGCCGGTTTCCAAGGTTCTTCTTCATTTCGACCGATGAGTTGCTGGCCATATTGGGCAGCAGCGATCCCAATGTAGTACAGGACCATATGATAAAAATGTTCGATAATATCAAATCACTGCGCATCGGTATGGATAATCAATCAAGGATGACAGCAAGTGCTATGATATCTTCCGAAAAGGAAATCATGGAGTTTAGAAACCATGTCTTCACGGAAGGTAAAGTCGAAGACTGGATGAATGACGTTTTAAATGAGATGCGCAGAACCAATAGATACATCACGAAAAAGGCGATTTATGACTATGGAAAGACACGGAGGGCGCGTACTTCATGGATGTTGGACTATCAGGGAATGATCTGTCTGGCTGCTAATCAAGTTTGGTGGACGGCCGAAGTGGAAAATGTCTTTGAGAAAATCTTGAAAGGTAACAAACGCGCCATGAAGGAATATCTGCAGCAATTAATTAAACAGCTGGATGATATCGTCCTCAAAGTACGCGAAGATCTAACTCCAAATGATCGGTCGAAATTTAAAACGGTGGCGACCATTGAGGTTCACGCCAGAGACATTGTGGAGAATTTCGTTAGAGATAGCGTTTCGGATGCTGAGGAATTCGAATGGGAAAGTCAACTTAGATTTTACTGGATCAACCATTTGGATAATCTATGGGTCACTCAATGCACCGGTTCTTTCGAATATGGCTACGAATATATGGGTTTGAATGGTCGATTGGTGATAACACCACTAACTGATCGTATTTACTTGACTATTACCCAAGCTTTGCTTATGCATTTGGGGGGTGCCCCAGCGGGTCCTGCTGGTACTGGAAAAACAGAGACTGTGAAGGATTTAGCAAAGGCCATGGCTTTATTATGTATTGTGACAAATTGTGGTGAAGGTATGGACTTCAAGGCTATCGGTACAAATTTATCTGGTCTTTGCCAATGCGGTGCCTGGGGATGTTTCGATGAATTCAATCGCATTGATATATCCGTGCTGTCGGTGATTTCAACTCAATTGCAAAGTATCAGAAATGCATTGGTGAATCAAGTGAAACGGTTTATATTTGAAGCGGTGGAAATTGATTTGGATCCAAAGGTCGGCATTTTCATAACCATGAATCCGGGGTATGCTGGTCGCACCGAATTGCCAGAATCCGTTAAGGCACTATTCAGACCGGTGGTTTGCATTTTTCCCGATTTGGAAATGATTTGTTTGATTTCGCTGTTCTCTGATGGATTTTTGGAAGCCAAGGTTTTAGCGAAAAAGATGACGGTCTTGTATAAATTAGCAAGAGAACAGCTTTCCAAGCAGTATCATTACGATTGGGGCTTAAGAGCCCTAAATTCTGTTCTTCGAATGGCCGGTGTACTGAAAAGAGCCTCACCGGATATATCTGAGACTTTAGTGTTGATGAGAGCTCTACGCGATATGAACTACCCGAAATTTGTTTACGAAGATGTGCCATTATTTTTGGGACTTATCAGAGATTTGTTTCCCGGCATGGATTGTCCAAGAGTGGGATATCCGGATTTCAATGCAGCTGTAGAGAAGTGTTTTCGCGATAAAAAGTACATAGTTTTGCCTGAACAAGTGGATAAAGTTGTTCAGTTGTATGAAACAATGATGACGCGGCATTCCACGATGTTGGTAGGACCAACCGGCGGCGGAAAAACCGTTGTAATTGAAACTTTATGCAGGGCACAAATTAGCATGGGACTTCCAACGAAATTACACACGCTTAATCCCAAAGCTTGTTCTGTTATCGAACTCTACGGTGTTTTGGATCCGTTTACAAGAGACTGGACTGATGGATTATTATCAAACATTTTTAGAGAGCTTAATAAACCAACGGAAAAGAAAGAAAGAAGATACATATTGTTCGATGGCGATGTGGATGCTTTGTGGATTGAAAATATGAATTCCGTTATGGACGATAACAAATTACTAACGTTGGCCAATGGAGAACGCATAAGGTTGCAAAGTTATTGCGCATTGTTATTCGAAGTTGGAGATCTGGCATTTGCCTCGCCGGCAACGGTCTCAAGAGCTGGAATGGTGTATGTTGATCCAAAAAATTTGGGTTATCAACCCTATTGGGATCGTTGGGTCGAATCCCGCGTTTTCAAACCAGAAAGGGAATTATTTATGACACTATACGAACAATATATTCCTATTTTGCTATCATTTGTGATTTTGGGCCAAATTGGAACGCAACAATTGACGCCATTAAAAACAGTGATTCCTCAAACAAGCCTCAATATGGTGACACAGCTTTGTCATCTACTAGACGCATTGATGCCGCAAAGTTTTGAAGTCGTTCGAAACGAAGACGAAGAACTGGATGCCAACTTTATTGAATGCATTTTCCTCACGTGCATTTACAATTCCATCGGGGCTTCACTGGTGGCTGAGGCAAGGACCGAATTCGACACGTTTTGTAAGAAACAGTGTTCGATGTTATCGGAACAAGATACGATGCAACAACCTGCAAAGGCTGGAAGAATTCCTGGTTCTTTTCCTACTCTGTACGACTATTATTTTGACACCAGGTTTGGTACGTGGATAGCTTGGAGTTGGAAAGTTCCCGAGTACACGCACGATCGAAGCAAACGCTTTTCGGAAATATTGGTTCCCACTGTGGACACAATTCGAGTCACACACTATTTGGAGCTAATGAACAGCATAAAACGTCCGATAATTTTGGTTGGCGAAACCGGCACTTCAAAAACAGCCATCATTCAAGACTTTTTGCGATCATTGGACACCGATATGTACATTATATTAAACATAAATTTTTCATCAAGGACGACATCATTGGATGTGCAACGCAATTTGGAATCGTCGGTGGAGAAGCGGACTAAGGATATTTATGGGCCGCCTCTGGGAAAGAAATTGATTTGTTTCATTGACGATTTAAATATGCCGCAAATTGATGATTACGGTACGCAGCAGCCCATAGCTCTCTTGAAGTTGCTCTTTGAAAGAGGCGGTTTCTACGATCGCGACAAAGATTTGAATTGGAAAAATCTATGGGATATTTCGTATTTTGGAGCAATGGGTGTGGCTGGGGGCGGCCGAAACGAAGTTGATCCTCGCTTTATGTCAATGTTTGCCGTATTCAATTTGGCTTTTCCTCTAGAGTCAACATTGTTCCGAATTTACTATTCTATTCTTTCTGGGCACTTGGAAACTTTCGATCCACCAGTTCAAGTGGCTGATAAAATAATAGATATGACGCTTTCACTGTACAAGATTGCAGTGGTGGAATTGCCGCCCACTCCCAGTAAATTTCATTACATTTTCAACATGCGAGATTTATCCCGCATTGTCAGCGGCATGTGCTTGACGGTACCACTGCATTACCAGTTCCTCCATCAAATTGTTCGCATTTGGCGTAACGAATTTTTGCGAGTCATGTGCGATCGCCTCATTAACGAAGAAGATCAGGAGTTGATGAGGAATCACTTGATAGACACAATCAGTCGTGCTTTTCCGAAACGTGAAAGAGCACATCCTAGCAGTGATCAAGAAAGCATGACAGTCGTTTCTAGCGATGAACACGTTGAGGAGGAAGAAGATGAGTCCAAGATTGATCTTTTGGCGTATGTTATGCGAGATCCCATATTATATGGAGATTATAGAAACGCAATCAACGAAGACGAACCGAGATATTATGAAGATTTGCTGGACTATGAAGCGATTTATTTCTTGTTCCAAGAAATTCTCGAAGAATACAACGAACATCGTGAAAGGCTTGATATTGTTCTGTTTAATGATGCCTTGGAGCATTTAACGCGAATCCATAGAGGTTTGAGGCTTCAAAAAGGACACGTCTTGTTGGTGGGTGTTGGCGGAAGCGGCAAAGCAAGTTTGACACGTTTGGCCTCTTTTACCGCCGGCAGCGAAATATTTGAAATTATGCTTTCGCGCGGCTACAACGAAAATTCCTTTAGGGAAGATTTGAAGAAACTGTTTATGCAACTAGGGGTGGAAAATAAACCCACAGTGTTTCTGTTCAAAGCGGCCCAAATTGCCGAAGAAGGCTTCCTGGAGTTTATCAATAACATTTTGATGATTGGAATGGTCCCCGCACTGTTCAACGATGACGAGAAAGAGCAAATTATTGGTCAAGTGAGGAACAAAAGTAAGGATGCAGGTTACGGAATCAGTAAGGATTGCGTTTGGATGTACTTCAATCATAAGTGCATTGATAACTTGCATGTGGTGCTCTCGATGTCTCCGGCAGGGGACATTTTAAGCAAAAGATGTCGAAGTTTTCCTGGATTGGTCAATAATACCACAATCGATTGGCTATTTCCGTGGCCTCAGCAGGCTTTATATGCTGTTGCTTTGGTTTTCTTAAAAGACAACAAGAAAATACCGGCAAAACTTAGAGGTCCCATCATGGACCATGTGGTTCACGTCCATAACAGCATTATGGATTACACAGCGGACTTTCTTCTCAAGTTGCGACGAAGAAATTATGTCACTCCGAAACATTATTTGGATTTTATCCGTACTTACCTTAAGTTATTGGAGGAAAAACAGAACTTTATCAAAGCGCAGTGTGAAAGACTGATGGGCGGTATGCGAAAAATTGATGAAGCCAGTGCTGAACTTGATATTTTAAACAAAAAATTGGCCAAACAGAAAGTCATAGTTGAGGAGGCCACCAGAGCTTGCGAACTGATGCTTGCGGAAATCGAAGCGGGTACTAAGAAAGCGACACAGAAGAAAAATGCCGCTTCGCAAAAAAGCGACGAGGTTGAGGCTCAAAAGAAGGTGATCGTTGTGGAGAAAGCGGAAGCTGACGCTGCCCTATCGGATGCCCTGCCTGCATTAGAAGTGGCTCGATTGGCTTTATCCGATTTGGATAAGTCGGATATCACTGAAATCCGTTCGTTTTCCACTCCACCGGAGGCTGTTCAAGTTGTATGCGAATGCGTTGCCATTATAAAAGGAATCAAAGAGATATCGTGGAAGAGTGCTAAGGGTATGATGGCCGATCCGAGTTTTCTGAGATCGCTACTAGAGCTAAACGTCGATGCAATCACTATAAAACAGCAGACGGCCGTTAAGGCGCATTTGAAAAAAAGCACCAAGTTGGACGATATGGCCAACATCAGTAAGGCTGGCAACGGTTTGTTGAAGTTTGTCAATGCAGTGATGGGTTACTGCTTGGTATTCAGAGAGGTCAAGCCGAAGAAAGAGAAGGTGGAACGTTTGCAAAGTGAATACGATTCGGCAATGAAGAATCTTCAAAAGCTTTGTTCCGACATTGCCAAATTGGAAGATGACTTGGCAAAACTGAATGAGAAGTACGTGGTGGCTATGAAAAGACGCAAAGAAATTCAAGAGGAGACGGATCTTATGATGCGTCGTTTGGAAGCTGCGGATAAATTGATTTCCGGTTTGAGTTCTGAAAGGGCTCGTTGGGCCGAGGATTTAAAGCATCTTTATCAAGACCGCGAAAAACTTGTTGGTAATTGCTTAGTGTGCGGTAGTTTTCTCAGTTACACCGGACCGTTCAGTTACGAGTTCCGAAGGCAGATGGTTTACGATGATTGGTTGGTCGACATTAAAGCGAAGGAAATACCCTTAAGCGATAACTTCAAGATGGAAACCTATTTGACCACCGATGTTGAAGTGAGCAAATGGATTTCGGAAAGTTTGCCGCCGGATGAATTGAGTATTCAAAATGGTATTTTGACAACGCATGCATCACGATTTCCCATTTGCATCGATCCTCAGCAACAAGCTCTCACTTGGATCAAAAAACGTGAGGAACAGAATAATTTAAAAATTCTTCATTTTACTGATGATGATTTCTTGAAACATGTCGACATGGCAATAAAATATGGCACGCCAATTCTATTTCAAGATATCGATGATTACATTGATCCGGTAATGGATAACGTTTTGGAAAAGAATATCAAAACGGTGACCGGCCGAAGTTTTCTAATTCTGGGAGACAAAGAAGTGGACTACGATCCTAATTTCCGAGTGTATTTGACTACGAAATTATCGAATCCGTATTTTAATCCTTCGGTTTATGCCACTGGTGTTGTAATTAACTATACAGTAACTCTTTCCGGTTTAGAAGATCAGTTATTGAGTGTTGTTGTAAGAAATGAAAGACCGGATTTAGAAGAACAACGTGAAAAATTGATAAATGAAACCAGCGAGAACAAACATTTGCTTCAGGTGCTCGAGGATTCTCTTTTGAGGGAGTTATCAACCAGCACCGGCAATATGCTTGATAATACTGAATTAGTGGAGACTTTGGAGAATACAAAGTCGAAAGCTGTAGAAGTGATTACAAAATTAGCCATGGCGGAAGAAACAGCTAAGGATATAGACAGATTAAGAGATGGTTACCGATCGGTTGCAAAAAGAGGGGCCATTTTATTCTTTGTTTTATCAGATATGGCTACCGTCAATAGCATGTACCAATACTCTTTGATGTCATATTTGGAAGTCTTCATCTATTCTTTGCATAAAGCATTGCCGCATAAAATTTTAGCAAAACGATTGCTGAATATAATCGCAACATTAACGGAAAGTGTTTACGAGTACGCGTGTACGGGAATTTTCGAAAAGCATAAACTCCTATTTTCCTTCCAAATGACCACCAAATTGGAAATCAATCATGGAAATTTAACGTTCGAAGAACTGCAGTTCTTCATAAAGGGCTCCGTAAGTTTGGAAAAAGCCACGAGGTCTAATCCAGCAAAATGGTTATCGCAACAAGGATGGGAAGACATTTTAAAGTTGAGCTCGGGATTTGCTGATAAATTTGAAAAGTTGCCGAGCGATTTGGAAACGCAAACCAGTGAATGGAAACAGTGGTATGATTTAGATGCGCCTGAAGAAGCCACGATACCTTGTGATTATTCCGATGATTTACCACCGTTCGGCAAATTGATGCTTCTGCGATGTTTCCGCGTCGATAGGGTTTACAGAGCAGTCGGAAATTACATCACCGAAATTATGGGCGAACAATTCATTATGCCGCCCACCATTAGTTTGGATAATATCTTGGAACAAAGCTCACCCTCAACGCCTGTTGTCTTCATCCTAAGTCCCGGTTCCGATCCTACTGCTGAATTAATGAAACTTGCCGATCGCAATGAGTCGGCCTTCAAGTATTTGTCGCTAGGACAGGGTCAAGAGACGGCAGCCATCGAATTACTCGATCTGGCCATTCAGCACGGCTATTGGTTGATGTTTCAAAATTGCCATTTACTGTTGTCTTTCGTGAGAAGTTTAGAGAACCTTTTGGAAGCTATCAGTAAGCCGCATCCGGATTTTCGCCTTTGGTTGACCACAGATCCTACGCAGAATTTTCCCATTGGTATCTTGCAGAGATCTTTGAAAGTGGTAACGGAACCACCCAATGGACTTAAGCTTAATATACGAAACACATTTTTCAAATTAAGGCCGCAGGCTTATGACTCCTGTAAGCATCATGCCTTTAAGCCTTTGGTATTTGTCTTGGCGTTCTTTCATGCAGTGGTACAGGAAAGACGGAAATATGACAAAATCGGCTGGAACATTTGCTACGACTTCAACGAATCCGATTTTAATGTTTGCGTCGAGATACTCAATACCTATTTGACGAAGGCCATGAAGAATCGTGAATCGAGGGTACCGTGGAATAGTTTGAAGTACTTGATCGGGGAAGTGATGTACGGCGGAAGAGTCATCGATGATTTCGACAGAAGAATTGTGAAGGTTTATATGGATGAGTACATGGGAGATTTTCTCTTCGATACCTTCCAGCCGTTTCACTTTTACCATGATGAATCTGTTGACTATATCATTCCTTCCGAAACTGACGAAAAGGATACTGTTATTACTTACATAGAAACATTGCCTTTGTCCAACAGCCCTGACGTCTTCGGGTTACACCCGAATGCCGAAATCGGATACTATACTCAATCAACCAAAGAGATCTGGATGCATCTGATCAATTTGCAGCCGCAAACAGGAGCAGTGGGTTCGGGAATAAGCCGCGAAGAATTTATCCTAGGAGTTGCTGATGACATTCTTGCTAAGTTGCCGGAGCAGTACGAAATATGGAAAGTGCGTCAACACTTCCAACTTGCCATTACGCCAACCGTTGTGGTACTGCTCCAAGAATTGGAACGCTTCAACCGTTTATTGAAAACCATGAAGCAAACTTTGCGCCAGTTAAAACGCGCTCTGGCTGGCGAAATTGGAATGGATTCTGTCCTGGATAACGTCGCTTATTCGCTCTATAACGGTCAGTTGCCGGCGTCTTGGAGGAAATTAGCACCGGCTACTTGTAAGAGATTAGGCGGCTGGATGGAACATTTCGAAAAGCGGCAAATGCAATATCTGACTTGGATAGGTCAAGGAGATCCCAGCGTCCTTTGGATTTCGGGCCTACATATTCCAGAAACATATTTAGCAGCCCTCGTGCAGATTTCCTGCAGACGCAATAATTGGCCCTTGGATAGGTCTACTTTATACACGAATGTTACGGATTATGTGGACCCGCTCGATGTGGAGGAGCGACCGGAAACGGGCACCTGTTTGGTGCATGGACTTTATTTGGAAGGAGCTCGTTGGGATGTGGCGACGAGGCAGTTGAAGAGATCCCTGCCGAAAGTATTGATAGAAGAATTGCCCGTGATGAGTGTAATACCCATTGAAGTGCATAGACTGAAACTGCAAAATACCCTAAGGACGCCGGTTTATACGACTTCACAAAGAAGAAGTGCCATGGGGGTTGGATTGGTCTTCGAAGCAGATTTGGGAACACCTGTGCATTTAAGTCATTGGATTTTGCAAGGGGTTTGTTTAATATTAAACACAGACTGATTTTTTTCTATGCTTTTGAAAGCTGTCTTATTACCTTTTTTTTAATAAAATATAATTATTTAATAATATATTTACTTTCATAAAATTGTCAACTTTTTTTTTATTAAAGCCATTTAGTTAGCTTTACTAATTACATGATATTCAGAACAATGCTATTGATTTTCAGATATTACATATGATATTCAGAAGATAGCAGGTTACCCGATATACGGCCATCCGTAATTAATTAATAACAATTAAACTAATTATCGTACCGCCACAATTAAGGTATTATTTTAAAGGGTATTAAATTACCTATGTCAATAATTTATAATAATAATATTTTTAATTTTTTTCGAAATTGATTTATAAACATAAAATTTTTAACATCCTGCAGATCATCAAGTAAATGTTTAAATAATATATTTGTTAATTGCAATGAAAGGAAATTTAATTGGCTGTAATTTGGCGGCAAAATCATTGAGATAGGTCTTATAGTTTACGAGTAATTAATTATTCTTTACGCACTCAATTTACTAGTGCGTTGGTCACCTGTTGCGTCCCTTTAAATGGATTTAAAGGGATTACATCATCCTTGTTTACTATGTGCTCATTTGACCTACATACCAAATCCATGATGGCCGCCTTGGAGACCCAATAGCAGAGCAGCTCAGGCGGCGCAAGCGCGGCACGCACTATGAGACAATAACCTTAAATAAATTGAACTTTCAACAACGGTTTTAGATTTAGTTTAGTTTTTTTTTTCTTAATTTTACAATAAAGTAAGCATTGATTTTGTTAAAAAAGTACCTTTATAAGTTCTCAACAATATTATTTATTGAATAAATAAGTGGTAACTTTAGTTGGTGGCATACAAAAGTTGTAGTGAATGATTTAAAGATGAGTTGTACATCAGATGTACCAAACTTTAAAATTTGGTGCTTCTTATCTATAATTAACAACATTTACCTAATGAATTTATCAGCTTTATGTTTTACTTAACGTGTTCTTTGTGTATTTTAGCTTTTTGTGCACTTTGGACTTAAGTAGTCTTTCTTGTTGGTTCTTTTGCAGATCCAGTTAATCATATCGAAAGTATGAAAGTTAATTCTGCCACTACAAACTCAATCCTGTAGAGAAATTTAATTAGCATAAAAACTGTTATTAATCAAGTATTGGCTCACTGAAATTCTACTTTTTCAAGTCACTCATGTAAAAATGAGTACAGGATTTCTTCAGGTTTCATCTTGGAATCGATCACCATCGGGATTCCAAATCATATGCATGTTAAAGCACTTTGTCCTCCTCTCTCACCTTCTACCTCTTTGGTAGAAAGTAAATCTGCAAATGGCAAGGTAAAAATAACTAGTGTTGTAATTTTTCAATATATTACCACCTCAATAAGGAAGAAATGTATTCCAATTACATTTTTGGTGGTTATTGCTTCAAAAAATTAATAACAATTAATTTAGAAAGCGCAGTAAACGTTTACCTTTAATTTAAAACACAATTCGTTGTTTAAACTGTATTTAAACTGTTTAAATAAGAAATAAATTAATAAGATTAACCAAAACAAAGATTTTGAATCAAACCACCTTTCTCAAGATCAATTTAGTTTGGAATTTAAATGATAGAAGTCGCAGGTAGCAAGGAAAATCTACCAAAACCATGCATTTTCTCGTTTAAAGTGGATTTTCTCAGCAATTACAAGCTTAAAAATTAAGCTGTAAAAAGATTTAGTTTGCAAATTTATCCAGGTTGGATTTTTTAATGTAATAAAAATTCTACAGCTTTTAATTTGCGAGATATCAGTGTGCAAAGAGGACCCCGACAGGCCTCAAAAATTCCCACATCGATTATTTAGAAAGGAAAATCAATTTTACAAAAACTAAAACGACAGAAATTTGAGAAATAATAATCCCGGTGGGCTCGCAAAAAACCGTAACATTTGAGGCCAGATTGTGGCAACAAAAAAATAAAAACCAAAATGAGGGGATTACGGAATTTAGAAAATTGCGAATTACGCGCTCAGTTTTG
>JASKGO010006183.1:0-62529 GCA_030556065.1 Holobus sp. GC000080
TGAAAAAGGAGCGAGCGGTAATCCCAGAAAAAGCATGCAACAGATGTTGAAGAAATAAGAGTGAAATTTGAAGAATTAAGAAGAAAGCGAGAGATCCTGGAAGGGCTCCACAGTATATTATTTTAACATAAAATTTATGTTTTTTGTACAGGATGTTGCAGATTTTCACAATGAAATTATAGTTAATACATTTTAAAATTAATAGTATTGGCAAACCAATTATTAAGTTATTTTAAATTAATTTTAATTATTTTTCCAACGCGTAACTGTTCTTTAATTACAATTACAACAAATGAAAAAATACTAAAATGACTATTTAATAAAAAATAACACAATTACAAAAAAAAAACTAGATTAATAAATCGAACTATTAATTTGCAAAGGCAATTAGAGAATTTAAGCAAACTATAAGAAGTCGATGATTTCATTGGGGTTCTGCGGAAATATTTTAATTTTTAAATAAAAAAAGCAAATTTCAATTGCAAAAAATCCTATTTTAAAGTCCGAAAACAAGTTAGCCATGAATAGCAAAAAATGTACGCGTATTGTTCGAAGCAAATGTAACTATTTAATTTAAATCACGTAAAATTAATAATTCACGAATGAATAACCATAATGTATATTTGTATAGCTGAATAAACCGGCAGTTATAACGATAAAGGTGCATGATTTTCATAAGCATATACGACTACGAGTATAGAAGGAAACGAAACGAACTAATGTCTTGTAATTAATTTGGTATCGAATGAAATCACCGAGTTTAATTAAGTTTTATAGTAAAGTTGCCGGTCGAAAAACATCGTGCATATGCATGTATATACGATATTTACACGTTACATATTAATCATTGACTCGATTACATAATATGTGGTTCGCTAAAATCGTTTGATAATTCAAATTTGCAAGCCACCGAAATGGCAAAAACAAGGTGACAAATTTAAATTGCTAACAAATGTACCTTTACTTAAAAAACAACAAAAAGAATATAAAAGTAAAACAACGAAAAGGAAAACAATAAATTAAATAAGAAAATTGCTTTCCAACAAATGCGTTACGTATAGTATAAAACTGTAGATTTATACATTCATTATGCATGAAAAATACGCACATATTCACACACAGAGACAAACAGATATATGCAAAGGAGAGATCGAATCATCGGCTGATGCAATCCTAGCAAGGATTGTATACATTCGCGCGGTTGATAACGAAGCAGAGCGTATTTTTTTACAATTTCGAATTAATTAGCTAATTAATAAGCAGCGACACAAAAGTCTACTTTAGACCCGGGGATCGCGCTGATAACAGCTAAAGCTGAAGCGAACCAGAGATATACGTTTAAATAGTGCGCACAAGAGACACAATCAAAGAGCCAATATTTAAAACGAGATTAGCTAAATTAATTAAGGTCGCGTCCGCCACCCCCGCTCATTCGCTGATCGCGTGACGGGACCGTTCGATGAATCCTCCGACGAACCTACATACACTTCGCCTTCCGAATGGCGCGCACCTCAAGGTGTTCTCTTCCGGAAACTTGGGCACCGACAACGGAGACCGAAGTGTTCGACCGAAATGTGGAACAGGAAATCGACGGAAATAAAAATTCAAGGAAGACGGAATTGCTCTTATCAATACTATATGTAGTTTCTATGTGTGCGTGAAAATGTATAACAAATACACAAAGCTCAAAAACTGAAGTGATAACAAACACATTTAATGAGGTTATTAGCTTTTATTATTAGTACACGTCTGGCCAGATAAAAATTACAAACACAAAAACTTTTAGAGAAAAGTCGTAAACTAATTTAAGACTTGTCTTCCGCCAATGCGGCTATAATGCCATTGTTATTATTTATTGTGCTTACATTGTTGGAGCATCTAGGATTTAAGTGCAAGTAAATAATGGTTTTTGTTGTCCGAAATGTTGTATACGGTCTTGTGTTGTATGTAGTAAATAAATAATAATGACGACGATGATAATAATTATTAACTGGAACCGGTAATAATAATTTATTTATGTAACCAACAAGCTGGTAAGAGACCGAAGGTGTATTAATTTTCGTTTTCTTATTCACCTTGAACTGCCACCGATGAATTATTATTGACAATAGTACAATAATTACAGTACACATAATGAGAAAAACAAACCGAGCCGAATTTTCGGCTACCAAAATCAGATGCTGCCTTTTCCCTCTGTTCTTCCAATTTATCGCCACAATAAAAACTAATTTTAGGAACAAAATTTCTTTATGGCGAGTCAACACGAAGGGTTCTCTTTCCTTCTCCTTTTTCAACTGCGTCGTTATAAATACGCAGAATATATTTTTTTCTAATTTAATTGTTTAAAAAATATATATGAAAATAGTAACAGAAAACAAGTCAGCAAATATATGGAATTTCCTTGGCAAATATTTTCAATAGCTTTTAGTTAGCTATCAAATTTTCTAAAACATATTTCCGGTATGAAAGAAATACGTAAAAACAAATATTTAAAAGTAGTAAGAAAATTCACAAAGCACTATTTTTCTTTCCAACAGTAATTAAATTTAAAATAAGTATTTTGGAATTTACAATATAAACAAAGACATAAATTATTTAGCATTTGCCAAGCTTAACTATCTTTACTTTAATAACAAAGTTTCCTAAAGTCGATTCATTTTACATTTATTAACATTTTTCACATAAAAAAAACATTTTTAATTTTTTAATCTTATTATTTTGAGGAAGTCTCACTTGAATGAAATTTTAAAATTCTATAAGAATTTTAAATCGCATTTAAAATATTTTACTGATTTGTTATGTCGATTTTTAACCCTATTGTTAATACATTTGTTATCTACGTTGTTGTAAAAACAGGTATTAATTAAAATGAATTTGATACGTAATGAATTGATTGAAAAATGATTCATATAAAATAAACTAATTTACTTTTAATTTGCAAAAATAAACTGCCAAATACGTTTGTTTAATCAAATAAATTGTGCTCAAATTCAGATTGGTTGGCAGGTTATTAGATTTTATTAATTTTCTCGAAACAAATAGAAAAAAATCTGTACCTATGATTTTATTGGGTCGATTTCTATGTAAAATAAAAAAAATACTGTCATTCGCTGCCTGCTTATTGTAAATGATGTCGCACGTGCGAAATAAATAACCAAAGACGAATCATTATCACGCATCTGTTCGAATGTGGACCGGTCCTTAGTTTACATGGCTTCAAGTGGGGCAATTTATTTATTCCAAATTTTGTCAGTGCACAAATAGCTGGAGTTTATACCTGCGACTTCATTGGGTCATTTCGATGTAAAATAGAAAAAGGATTATTATTCGCTACGGATTTACTTCCACACGTTGGGGATAAAAAATCGAAGACGAATCGTCACCTCGCAATTAAAACATATGTATACATTCTATTGGACAGTTTATCACATATAGTTTCAAGTGGGGTAAATTTTCGCTGCGAATAGAATTATTAAATTTTGATGCGCACAAGTAGTTTATCTGCTTGCGATTTCATTGGCTCGTTTATTTATTTGTAATTTTGGCGTCCCATTTCTCGAAATTGGTCAATATTAATGCGGTAAAAGAATACATATATTGAAATTTCATGATGAATCCAGGGTTTATATTTAAACTATCCTTTGAACTTTTTATTTATAAATTAATTTAAATTGTTTTATTCTTCTTCTCGGCTCAAATTTGTTATATTAACATGTAATTAATATTTAAAAACAAAAAAAGCGCAAAATAAATATCGATAGCGTTAAAACAAGTTAACTTTAAATAAAAAAAGCAAAATTACATTTCTCCGACTAATTGCAACTTCGCTGCAGAAAGTTGAAAGAAAATTTTCAAACAAGTGCAAATTAAAAACGAAAGCAAAACAATAAAACAGTAGATTTCCCAAAGATTTCTTTATAATGATATTATTACCCCCCATTCGAACAAAAAGATTAATCTGCTGCTAATTATTCTAATTATATTATTGCACTCGTACGTGGTCAATGCATATAAATCAATTCACCCACCGGATATAAAACCCGAGCAACGGAAAACTGAAACCGAAATGTCACACGCATGCCTAGAATTGTTTTATTAGCATAAAGAAACAAAACAAAACGAAAAATAATGGAAAAACAAATGACGTCTCAAACAATCCGTGCATAGAACGTAAACAACAATCTCAGAAAATGCGTAATTAATTCGAAACTCTTGATTATTACCTACATATTTTTACCGGTAGCAGCAATCTAACAGCAAAAGTGCAGAACTAAAAACAAAAATAACAAGAACTGATGCATGGTTAAAAAATTTCCTATGTTTTTTTTTTGTATTATAGGAATTTCCCCTTTCGTTTTCCACATTTACATAAATTCAAATAAATAAATAAGTAAATGGCATGTAAGTGGTGCATATAAGTGCACTTTACATGAAACGCAACCGAATAAATACTGAGTACACCACACATATAATCGATGTCGTCTAATAGAAAGACGATTAAGTAAAGAAGTAAATGTACAGCAAACGATTGTTCCTTATCGTTCGTTAAGCCGCGCAACTTATTATAATAGGAAGTCTGTTTGAGAAGAAGAGTTAAATGCACAAAGGACTCTCCTCTTTAACCTGCAATCGCCGAATAAGTGAACAATAATTTTCTTGCGCTGCGCTGGCGTCAAATTAAGACGCACTTACTACTTTTCTTTTCTTATCTCGCGACTGCATACACACAACTGCATACTGTGCACTCACCCAGTCACACACAATTTGAAACAAGCATACACACACACAAATACATAAAGCAGTAAAAATTGGGTCATCGTTGCCAACAAGGGAAAGTTCTTTTTTCGGTTTTCCGACGTGTTTTCACAAACGTACATTTGTACATACATCCGTAAGCTAACCACTACACACTCAGGCGATTGTGAATAGAATTTGCGCGAATAGAAAGTGCCCATTTTCCTTTTCGTTTATAAATATACTAGATTTATAACATGTACATGCATGTGCACTCAGTGTCCATTATAAATTGTTTTCGCCATTTCGCTTTTGCTCTGCTGCTGCTGCTGCCAAAAAATACAAAAAATCCTTTGTCCCTTTATGCTACTTTCACATTTTACAATTTACATATTTCAATATTCCAATGTTGAATCAACTTGTCATTATGGTCAACCATCATTACCCATTACATCTAATTGTACGTAATAAAATATAGGAAATTTGTTTATTACATTAAAAGCAATATATTTGTTTGCAAAATAAACTTTAACAACATTCAAACAACGAAAACTGACGGTGAATTTAATGCCGGCTCATAAGTAGAAATGCCTTTGAATTTTCCCCCTCTTTTCTTATGCAAATAAGTTTTTAAAAGTTTACTGATTTATTCATGTTTAATCACACAATTTCCTCATTTGTTTTTGCAAATGTAAACATTATACAAAGCAATAAAATATGTTTCTTCAACAAAAAAAAAAAAACAAACAAATTCACTTAACAATTTGAATTTCGTATGCTTAAGTTAAGTTATAAGGTAAGTAAAGCTTTCAAATTAGAAACAAAATTACATAAATATACTGAAAAATTTAAGTGAAAAAAAAAAAATAGAACAAACCACTTGGTAATTTATATATATAAAAAATTATCAGAATTTAAAATTTTTAAGATTAAAATCCAAATGATGTGACATATAAATTTTGATGATAACTTCATTAAAAATACAAATCAAGTTTACTCTGGTTATAAATTAACCGTTAGAAAATAATTTTCAATATGAACCAACATAAAGGGAATTACAAGGGACACTTAAGGCCCATAAAAAAACCCTCCTAAGTGCGTAAATTTTAAAACCAGTAAGTTGCACATAAAATCGTCCGAATAAATTAGACCTATCTAAAGTGCTCGTAAAAGTGAGCACCCATTTATAGACAATTAGCTTAATTACACAAAGCTGCTGATTACCAGCAAAACTTTTATAAGTCCCAATTTCAAGCGTTGTATATTGTACAAAACAACGAATCCGGAAAATATTAAATTACTATTAGTAATCCACTTATAAAGTGTATAAATTAATCAAAGTAAATAAAAGCAAGGAACTAATAATAACTTACATTTTGAGGTATCTGCCCCATGGTTGTTGCCTCAAGTAGGGTTCCGAGGCTCCGCTTAGCAACAGGAATTTTGCCGGTTTGCGGTGCGCGCTTATAAGTAAGGTAAGTGAAACTGCCGACTTTTCTCTCTCGGTACCGCCACCACTACAGACAGCAACAGCTTCGGCTAAAATCTAAGAAACCACCAACTCTCTAGTCCTGTTAATCATTAATGCAATTGCAAAATTGCTATAAGAGTCGCCTCAAAATGCAGCACAAAAGTTCATCAACAATAGAATTGTTGCGCGAATAAAGTTACACAAAATACGAAAATTCAAAAACTGTCTTTTGCTCTTGCTAGTTGGTCTGCAACCACGACAATCAGCAACTGGTGATGAACTGTTATTGTTGCTGTTGCTTGCGGTTTAATTCGTTCGGAGAGGTCTCTACTACTATTATCAGCTAAATGCGACTGAACCGATCGGTTATCGAACTTGTAACTGCGCGACTGATCAACGGAGCGCCCAGTAGCAGCCACGGCAACATGCAGCAGCGCGCTCTCATCCGCGGCCGCGCAAAGAAAACCGGCTCAGAGTGGGGGCGGCAAGCGACGCCAGAGACCTCTATACACTGAGCCGGCATCGCTCTCGGTTGTACCGGTGCCTGAAGCCGTAAGCCGATCTTCGTTACACCGCTTCGCAGCTGATGAAAACTAGGAAGTAAATAGACGATGCGCACAGGAGACGGGAGAGAGACGAAGAAGTTCTAATCAACTGATTAATATTTGCGCGTAGCAACAACGTGTATATAGCGTGTACTACATTATGCATGCATTATTTGTGCAAAGTTTTAGATACTAATTTTGTGGAGAAAAAATTGCAACGAGTTTTTTTTTTTTTTACGTTGTTTACTGGAAACGTCAAACGACAGACCCCTTCGAGAACGCGCTGTTTATTTATATGAGGGGTTAGCTTCTGGACTACTTGCTAATTGTAAAAACAAATTATTTACTTCTGAATATGATTAGCATTCTGGAATTTTCTCTCGGCTTTAGATTATGAATTCAATAAAGCGCAAATAAAATAAAAACGAGGAGTAAATTTAAATGTAATATTTAGCAAAACAAATAAAATAATAAACAGGACCATGCCACCTTTGATAAAGAGTAAACAATTGCAATAATTAATGAGTCAACTTTCGCGAACAACGCTTTGCGAATAATTCCACTGTGCACATATTATAACTTTTGCATTGTCAAAGTTTCAATGCAAACAACACAGTAATTAAAATTTAAAAAAAAAACGCAGTCAGAGTCCCAAAGTGACTTAATTACTCATCTGTTAATAACACTAATTGATGACGGAATTGGCAAACTTGAAATTCGATATCTTACAACTACGAAACAAACTTGATTTTATGAATAATGAAGGAAGTGAATTCGAAACTAACAAAAAAGCTCATTACTTTCTCTATTTTGCATATTATAGTATCGAAAACCGGCATGGAAAAGAAGATAAACAAACAGGGTCTGTTATTGCATCAGCGATGCTTAAAATCTCATAAAAGAACAATTATTGAATGATTTGTGGTTCTGTATAAAATTAATAAAAAGTTCGAAAGGAAGTAAATACATAAAAAAATATTTAAAAAGGCAATTTTCATTTAAATTTACAATTGAAAAACCAATTAACTGGCAACACACACTTATTTAATCTTATACAACAATACTAAAAAAAGATAATAGTTAAAAACCAATGAAATTAAAATACACATAAAAAAAAGTTTATCAGCAAAGCAAATAATGTACGAAAAAAAAACAAAATTACCAAAGCCTAAAACCAACTAAATGAAATAAAACTTTTTAAATCAGTAAAAAGCAAAAACAAAAGTTGAACGGAGTGCCGCCATCCAGAAACTTTTTTCCGGGTAATGGAAAAGCCCGAAAAGTGAACTTTCGAATCGGATAGGCCGAATTTTCAGTAATACCATCCACCCCCTTTGGAATCCCCAGCGGAAAAACAAAAACATTCCGCGATTCGCAAAATTCCTCGCCAGTTAATGGAAAATAACAATAAAAAAAACGGGCAATAACAACAACAATATTAAATATCGGAATCTTTGAATAACGCACATTGTATCCATCGGATGACGAATCGGAATCGGCTACTGATACTTTTGCCAAAGTGTAGATTATTTGCCACGCTCGCCTCTATTTTCGTTATCAATGTCGCGAAATGTAAAATCTTCCGCGTTTGCATCATAAATGCAGTAACACAATAAAGATACACAGCACAGTCAAGCGTGACACCCGCGCTTATTCTATCTTCCATACAGGATGATTTAATCCAATCGTTTTTCTTATAATTTTTCGCTTTTAAATGAGTTCTTCGTTCTTAGTTCTAAATATTTTCCATATGAGTCGAACTGAATTATTTTTAAGATGTCAAAACTTCTGACTATATCGAAAACCATTACCAACTTCAATATTTTAATATTTATATTTTAAAAGCCCTTAAATAAAAAAATGCTTTGAATTTATTATTATTTTTATATCTTAAAAACTTTTAAAAGGATCATTTTATTGTTAAAATTTAAAAATTTAAAACACATTACTGTGATTGAGACTTTTAAAACAAAGACCAGTATTAATTATTTTTGCTTAAAGCGCAATACAATAGAATTAAAAATTATTCAAATTTATTTAATAATAAATGATTAAAAAGAAAAAAAAATTTTTTTGTTAAAAATAAACTATTTTTTTATGAAATAGCTTTTTTTGATAAACAATTAAGGAAAATAAAACATTACTTCCGATAAGTTCAATATTTAAAATTAATAGTACTGGATTTACATTGTTTTTCCACAAAAAATAATAAAGCTTATAGTTATGGTTGTAATAGACAGTGGCATGGGACCCCTGCTTAAAAATAAACGACGGATGAAATAAAAAAAATTCAATAAATAAAAAATCTTAAAAAATTTCTACATTAATACTCTGGTCTTTACGCAAAAATTATTAATACCGGTTCATTGAATTGAACTGATTAAAAGTTACCGTCAAAATACAGACTAATTTTTTTGATTATTTTTCAATTAAAAGCTAATAACTAAAAAAAATGAGACCAAAAGTATTTGTATTTTAAAGACCAACAAAAAATAAAATAAACATAAATATTAGCAATTTCAAATAATAAAAATGTGGAAACTATTATATTTTAGGAAGCAGTTTCAATTAATTACCCTGTATTGTCCTTAACAAATACAATAATAATAATAATAGAGATAAATTCCGCCCTAACAAGACGGAAACTACCACAACTCAGTTATATTTTAGTGTAAATGCATAAAAAGCTATGTAGAAGCAAGTAAAAAAACGTCAGCAAGGCGATAAAAGTAGCGAAGAGCGCGAGAGGAAAATACACGCTATTCGTGAGATAAATCGCGAAAATGTACATAATTTAGTTGTCAGTACATAGCACTTACAAGAGGCAATAAACACGCACGCACGCACACACATGCATCCGCAGAGGAGACAAATATAAGTTGTGCACAGATAATGGTAATCATAATAAAGTTTGCATAAATATAGCGAGATTCGCGCGCGCCTACGTCAAAACATCGGAGCGAAAAAATACACGCATTCGTGACATTATGGCTTTTTGGAGAAATTGCTCAGAGACCAACACAAGACATCTCTCTTTGGTCGATACATTCGACCAACAGGACCACAAATTAAAAAGTGAATACGCTGTTATTTGCTGATACGAAAAGCACACGCTTAATTTCCATAAATAATCGCGAAAATTCTGACGAAATAGCGCATTCATTTTGATTACCAAGAAATTTATAATTGGATAATCATATTTATGTGTATACTTATTACGAATTCAATTAATTGAAAATATACGGTTAAATTAACGAAAACTCACCCCTGGCCTTCATTTAAGACTAATGGACGGAGAAGAGATTTTGAAAACTCACCTGAAACAAGAAATGCAAATGATTAATTATGATGCAATACTAAAAAATATTTATTTATGTAGAATGATACAAATCATAACGATTTTAACATCATCAGACATTTATAAAGTTTGAAGGTTAAGAAAGAACTTTTATCTTTAAATTTATTATTTAAAAAAAAGTCAAAAAAATTAACACCAAAAACATTTCTGCAGTAATCGTGCAAGGAAATTGTCTCATTAGTGACACATTGACCTTTTTGATGCGCCAAGAGAGAAGGAGGAAAGAAAAACAAGCTCTCGCATATATTTTTTTTAATCATTTTTATCGCAAAAATAAATACAAAATATTCATTGCGAAAATAAACAAAAACAAGCAGGAATTGTTTGCCGATTTATCAGCGAGTATACGTACGAACATAAGTAATTAAAGAATTACTTCATCGCATCAGGAGACCGACATTCGGTTGCCAACTTTTGTTATTACAACGTTAGCACACAGCTAGCTGATATTTCATCAGATTTTTGTTCCGAGAAAAAGGAAACAACCCCCTGGATTAGGGAATTATAGTCTCACGTGGGCCTTTTACGAGGACAATTTGCATTTATTAAAATTACGAAAGCAGCCATACAGCAGCAGCAGCAGCACTAGCAGCAACACCCACAACGGCGAAAACGTTCATTAACATTATATTAGGCTGCTTTGTTTCGTTTCTGTGAAACAAGTAACAACACACCATTAAAAATATCATTGTATGTAGAGGTGTTTTTTAAGTGTGTATTAAGTATAAAAAATTAATTTATTAAATCGGATCATGAAACGCGTAATGCTGAATAAATTTACCAGTAATGACCAGCTGATTATTATTATTTTAAGGCTCGTTGCGTGTTTATTTGAAATTCACATTCAGTACCCTATTCAGAACGAATAAACGCCGCAATACCTTTTTTTTTTTAATATAAATTTCATTGTATTGTATCATTTTTTTACCGTTTTTCGCGTGCGCGCAACACACAAAGTCATAGAAAATAAAAACATAATTTTCAGAAATTTCTAAATGCGGTTACCTAAATAATATTTAATAGTGCATATTAAATAAAATTTAGTAAACTATATCGTCAAGAAAAAGTACACAAAAGCTGAATTTATATGAATCTAAAGTTATAAAATTGTAAACAAGGTGTTAATGGGTTTAAACTTACTCTTTTTATGAAGTGAAAGTCGAAGATAACTTTCAGGCATAAAATAATCCTTTTTTTTTAGGTATATCAAAAAACAAAATTTAAATTGTTACTCTTAGCTTATTGAACGCACGAAGTTTAATTTCGGATTTTCAATTGGTAAAATAAGTTATCAATGAGTTCAATTCCGTTGTTTTAATTCTTATAATGGCAATCGGTATTTTCGAACTACTTTTGTAAATTCCTAAGGTTTTTTAATAAGAATATGTTTTGCGGTTATTTTTAGTTATTTTTTTAATTCAAACAAAAATAATTACTATTTAAAAAGATCTAGATCTAGAAATGGAATCAAACATAGTACTCAATTTTAAAAAGGGCGGGCCTAAGTTTGTTTTCATTCGATAAAGTTTTCAAAATATTTACAATAATTTAAAAGAAATAGAATTCTAAGAATTACATCAGCAACTGAAATTAATTGAAATTAACAAGCAATAAGCAACAATTTCAGTAATTATTATTACTTCTGAATAAAAAAAAGTAGAAATGTCTATAAAACATTTATAATTAAAACATAAACAAAATAATTTATTTGTGGCCAATATAACAACAAAAATAATATGCAATTTCTAATCGACTTGAACAAAAATTTTTAAAAGTTTCAAATTACCAGAAAAGGACTTGAAATAGTATAATTAAAACTAAAAGAAACTGAAAAGAGAAAAACAAATTCCCATAAACCAAAAACAAAACAAGAAATTCTACGCAGAAGAAAAATAATTATACACTGAAAACGAATGAATTTTATTTCTTTGTTTTCCATTAATCTTAAAATTAATCATTCCGACGAACGGACCAATTAAATAATTTCAGGAAAAGTTTCTCTAATTGACGGAAAATTAATATTAAAACTTGGCAAAATATTTGCCTCCGGCAATTACCGCATTAAAACGAAAACTTTCTCCGGAATGAACGAAATTCCACCAAAGAAAAACGCTTTTTGGAAACAACGATATAATTTAATCAGGGATCCCAAGCGAAGAAATTAAAAATACAACACAAGTCGGTAAAAATAAAAATCGAATTATACACACCGCTTTGGCAATTGAAAACAGAAGCAATAAAACGGATAGAAGGAAAAATAACAACGTCAACATATAATCGGAAAAGAATGTGTTTTCCACATCAGAAGTCGAGAAGTGAGGCGAGAGAGAAAAAAAAAAAAACTCGCACTATTTTTAAACGGTTGCTTGAAATTAACAAACCGTTCGTGAAATTTATGCCATACAAACATCGCATCTTTTTAATTTCATAATTGACGATATATGCGAAGTGTAGTAAGTAAGCGGCAGATTCTAAAAGAGCGAGGACATGGAGCACAGCAGGGACGCGTTTCTTGGCACGAGACGCGGAAACAGTATTTGCCGCTGATGCTGAAGAAAATTCGCCGTTAAAAATATACTAATAACACACCCACAAACACAATGGACGCTATTCGTGCGAGTGATTTCTTTATGGCTTGGCCTATTCATAGAAAATAGTTTTCTGTTTACTACTTACTACCATAGCCACCACTGTGTATGTATAGTACGCGTTCTGTTTTTTAACGACTGGCTAGAAAAACAAAAACATTACGAGTACTACTCACCGCGTATAATAATTGTAATAATAGTAAGTATTTAGTGATGCAAACAAGCAATATATTAGAGGAATAGGAAGAGTATAAGAAAATGTTTTCGCATATAAAAATATATTCCTGGCAATGGTCGCAAAGATTGCGATGCGGCCAAAAATACACTTGCTCCAATTTCGAACAACACTTTTGCGCACGTAATCTCTAATTAATAATAATAATCGCGCAACTCGCGAGCGAAATAATCATTTGTTTATTTAACTTATTCTAAAACATGTCTTTATTACAATCAACATTAGATATTCAGCTAAAAAAAGAACCTGCAACAATGCAATAATTCATTACAAAACAAAAAAATGAATGCAAACAGAAGATATGCAGTTAGCCAAGAAAAAAAAATTGAAGTTGCCAAAGCTTTTCTAAGTAATACGTGAGCTTTTCGCGAAAACTAATATCGCACGTTTCGCATTCGCGCAAATTGATAACGTGCTAAAATTAAAAACAACATTACATAATTTCGTTTGAAATCGACCTTAAAGTCTCGAAAAATACAACAAAATGATTGGATAAAAGATGCTAAACTTAGAAATTCTAAATAAATTAAAACAAACCAATAAAAAATGTAATCGATTTGTATCAATCAGCTTGCACGTTAATTAGATGAATGTTCATATTTGTAATTCTTTTGTTTATACGAAAAAGTAATTGAAACTTTCCTACACATTCGATTTTATGGTTTTGATTTTGAGAAGCTAATCGAGCTGTATAAACTAGTTCTGCTGGTGCTGGCAGAAAAAAATTGTTTACTCCTTCGCCAAGTTTACTAACCCAACCTTAAAAATTATTTCTATTAAATTATTTTATTATTCGTTCATTCCACAATAGAATAAAGATTCAAAGAAATTTGAATATTTTCATGAATTTAAAAATAATAATCTTATAAATAAATCCGATAATCTTTGAGCTTATTTATGAAATGTCATGAAAATAGACAAAGAAATTGAAAAATAAAAAATCAAACTGTCAAAAATTTACCAAAGAAACAGATAAAAATGCAATGTAAAACATGCGAAAACAAATAATTATTTTACTGTTTAATTATCAATTTTTAGTTGCACATCCATGTAGAAAATGCGATAAACATGTATATTTTATCTAGCAAAAACAATAATTTTATTGTTATTTGTTTACAACAATTTAATATTAATCAAATTATCATTTTAATTGTGAAAGGATTGCTGTTTTTTTGTTTGCCTTTTAAACTTAATTTTTCCAATATACTTTGCTGATTTTAACGAGATTATTAATTTAATTAAGTTTCAACAAAAATTAAACGCTATTATAATTATCATATTTATATTATTAATTAAACAATAAAATAAAATTTATCATCATAATCAAAATAATTAGCAAATAAAACCGTGTAATTATATTTGAAAACATTTATCTAACGCATAATAATTATTGGCAAACACCAATAAAAAACCAATAAAATAATAAAAATGTTAAGTGATCCAAAATATGAATTGTGCAAAAGAGAAAATTTACTCACATAAAACAAATTAAAAATCAATATTCGCAGGAGACCAATAAAACGGCTGATGTAAGAATTAATGTAAAAACAACGACCGCCGTTTTCAGCCATAAATTTAATGATGATATTTAAAAAGAGTGACACACAAACCCAAAAATTCTTTGAGAAAAAATAACGATTTTTTTTGTTTTCTTTATAATATAAAAATGAGATTTTTTTTACCTCAATAAAAAAAGCAAACTAAAAATCTAAGGATTACTTAAAATTCCAAAAATAAAAATTATATGGATGGTTAAAGAAAGTAAACAAAGCTTGGAATTCATACGCGCGCAAATAAAAAAAAAACGCCATCCAATTGCGATTTATTCAACGCCCACGGACAAGATTACAACTAAAAACAACAACAATATCAAAAATTAGTATATTACATCAACGCTATAATAACATTGAACGAAATTGGATGCATTAATCTATATAATAGAAGAACTTCGCAGCAAAAACAAAAAAACATTATTTACCCATTCATTATCCAATGCTATTATATACATAACAAGACCGGCAAAAGGACTGCGAATAAAAATAAAATAATAAAAAGAGGAATTCGTAAACAATGTTATTGCATGCGAACACACAAATAGATAGATACATAAAGCGTTGCCAACCAATTACGGAACTAATTAAGTTTTCTAATAATAACAGAATCGAATTTGCCTCTCCACCTCTAACCACTTGCTTGCAATCTATAACGATTTATTGTTACTGCAGATGGAAATAAATCAGAAAAGCATTACCTATATTTCGCACGTTGGAATGCGACTTATTCAATAATAAATATCTAGATCTACATATAATATGAGCTACTTAAAATTTCCACGAGTGACGAGCGAGTGTTGAAAACAGAGCCAAAGGACAAACGAATAGAGAAGTCCTTGAATAAATTAAAAATTTCAGCTCTATACCAGTTTTATTGGTTTGTTTTCGTTGGCCATTTTTACGTACATTTAGTATGCGAGTTTCGTTGTCATCGCCCGAAAGAAGAACCGACCGCAAAACGAGATAAATCAGCGCGCATCATCGGCGAAGGCTATATGCGCTTCTGTGCTTTGCTTTCCGAAATGCGCGGATTTTGAAGTGCAATGCGCTAAATGCACTCACTCACTTATCCGTCAATTATATCTGGGACGTCAATGATAACGAAACTCCGTAAATGAGGATTATCGTTAGTCCGATGCGCGTTATTAATTTCGAAGAGCCGGCGCGGCCGGAAAGCTCGTTCTTTTCCCGTTTTTCACAAGTGGCAGAATGGCGCGCGGTCCGTACATCGGTTATCATCTTGCGCAGACCATAGCCGAGATGATGATAAGTGCTGATGATGCAACAACCGACCAACATTTCTAAACTTATCTATCTTTTACGACTGGCAATTTTCTAGACAGCCACTCTACATACTACACTCTTTTCTGGATTTATATGCTTTATTTGTTTTGTTTCAATATTTGCCACTTTCATATACTTAAATAATTTACCAAATTTGTTACTTTGTTTGATCATCATTTTACAAAGTCACTAAATTCTTATCAGTGCATTTAATAATTGCACGTTTTATATTTTTAATAAAAAAAAAAATAAATAACTGCAGAACCCTTAATAAAGTTTAAGGTTTAATTTTATTTTTTCTCACTTATGGAAGCTTAATTATAACGATATAAATTCGAGTTAAGTTTCTGATGACAATAGATCAATAAACATTGCAAATTAGCAGAAACGATTTTATTGGGCGCTGGTATTTTAGGACTAATTATAATTATTTATCTATTCTGCTTGTATAGTTCATCAAAAGACAATTGATAAACGTTTAATATGTTAACATCATAAGTTATAAATTTAGAACAAAATCTCTAAACAGAAAGCAGGAAACGAAATCTAACGGAATAAACAATTTAAAGCAGACATGTAAAGTAAGTAAATCTTCGCTACAATTATCTAAAATAAACAACGTATATAACTTATTGAAAATTTATACCCTCTGTGGTGATGATAAAGCGCAAACACTTGCAATAATTAATGAGTCAACTTTGGCTAGCTAGAACAAAGGTTTATACTTTATAAATAATTCCGCGGCACAACAAAGTATTACATTGGAATTTAAATATGAAATATAACCACCGAAACAACTTAATAACTCAACCGGTAACATTAAGAAATGCATACGAGTATTACTAATGATGACGACGTTACTAATGAAAAATAATAATAAATCATAATCTAATTACAGAAGCGAAGAAAAAATGCATTCAGCAATAACAATTGAATATTGCAACACTTTTATTGTTTAGAGCTTTAAAAAATTAGTGTAAATTATACTTAACAATTTTAGTTTTATTTATGTTACCGCAATTGTTAAAAATAAGCTCGTAAAAATCACTAATTAAAGGTTAAACAGTCGTTTCGTTAACTCAAAAACAGGACTAATAAACTTTTGTGTTAAAAATAGACAAAGAAAGTATTTCAAAGCACAAAGTAATGAAAAATTACTCGTTAAGTAATACAAAAGCAACCAAAAAAAGGTACAAATTACGCTTTCAAAGTAATGCTATGATAACTATAGCTAACTTACTGTGGGACACTTTCAAAATATTAACAACTGAGCAAAAACTATTTCCTGACAAAAAAAAAAACAAGCAAAACGAGAATACAAGATACTCCAAATAACTTCCGCTTAAAGAGACAAGCAAATGAACCGAAAACAATGACATCCTTCAGGAAACAAAACTGGATCAATTTTTCAATAAAAGACGTTATTACTTAAGATAAAATTACATCAAATTAATTTAATAAAATAAAGAAAAACAATGAATCATTTGCTGTTTTAATGGTCGCAATAAATGGCATATGGAAATGAAAATATCTCCATTATTCTTAGCATTATAGCCTTGCCGGCCAACGGAATTGTCGTACAAAAATCAGAGGAAAACAATGCCCGAAATCAATAAAGCATAATAAACGTAATTAGCATTCTGGTGGCATTTACCACGCGCCGCAAATTCACTTAATATGCATCCGAATGTTTTCGCACCTATGGCAAAAGCACACTTATTACACACACCGACACAAATATACGAATTACAAATAAATTTATATTTTTCTGTTGTTTCACTTCATATGTGTAATCTTTCTGTGCTTAAAAGTCAGGTCGTTTCATGTGAGTTAGGAACTGTTTGTTTTACGTGTGTTACGTAAGAGGTGCGAACCTTTTAAGGAACCCGAACCTATTTTGCTGTGAAAAACAACAGTAAAGTTTACATATACTCTATAGAAAGCGTATACGCTTTCGGTATCTGTTTTTTCATTCTTTTTTTTTTTTTTTCATTTAATGCAAATCGGACCTCGCGCGCGACTCAATTACCGACGATTGTTTCGGTGTAAAAAAAACAGCGACCTTGATGGATGAATACGCTGTATATATTTTTTTTTCTGCTGTGGAAGCGTTACGGCAAAGACATAAGAATCAAATTAAATCACGCTCTTGGTAATTAATTTGCGTATGTACGCAAGTTTCTTACATTTACATCATCATTATCGTAATCTCTTTGTGCAGAAAATATGTCCGTTAAGATGAAACCAATAATGATGAGGAGGGAAGACTTTTTATTACGTAAGAACTATCTGTTTGTGTCGCTCTTATCGCTCTCGTTGGTAATAATACTTCATAAATATTTGCCATCAACGAATTATTATACACATACTTGGACCAACATGTTAAGTAATAGCTGAACTGATGATAATTTACAGATCATTGCGGAAAGTGCTAAGTAGAATTTCATGTTAGGCAACCTAAAACGCTTCAATCTATATTACCTATTTTTTTTTTTAGGAAGTTTTTATAATTTTATATTAGGTATAAATAAATTCGGAGCAATTGACATAAATACAAATTTTGCATCAGTTCCGGTTTGTTCGAATGTTATAAACTTTCGATTTTTAAGCCGTTACTATTGCAGATTCTGAATTCCTGGGGACATTTTTGGTATAAAAACTTATTTTGCATCAATTTTCGTTTATTAAATTCAAAAGAAAAGAAAATTGAATATGAAAGACTTCGAGCTTGCAAGGCTATGACCGCAAGAATGCAAAGTGAAAAAAAAAATAATAACTGGGTGCCACTCGAAAATGAAAAATTGTATAAAATGAAACAAATTTAATATTATATTGATTGCTATTTATTTATTGATAAGTGTTTATCAATTAATTATTAATAATTTTTTTGCTGCCCTTAAGGGTTGACACTTTTCAACAAAACAATTTTTAATAAAGTGATGGACTGTATTTAAAATAAAATTTTTAAGAATGAAACGTTAGAGAAGAAATATTTTTTATCGGTTTTTGGCAACTGTATTTAAATTGCAAATACTCTATCTGATGCATAAAAAATGCGTGCAAAAATTTGGTTGTTTGTTGACATGCTCTGGCAATTTTAAAGCAAATATTTTGACAAAAAGCATTAGGAAACTTTTTGCCCATATAGATAACATTTATTTTTCTTATAAAATTTTTCTTTGTGTTTCATAATAAATGAATTAAAAAATAACTTTTAAACTTATAACAAAAACAACTTGGGAATAGTTTAATTCCAAAGGTAAATATTTTTAAACAAATGCACTTTATAAAAAAACTCACCTTTTCGTTGCATGTTCCCAAAGGCGGCAACTGAAACAAAAATCAAACAATAGATTAGATTTGGCCCTTAAACAAACAAAAAAACAAGCATCAGTAATTTGTTACATTAATTACCAACAAATAACAAAAATGCGTTGCTGAATGAGTCAGCTCGAAATAGAGAGGGATAAAGGCGCGTTATAGAAAGGTGACAAAGGGCATCTATTTAGATGATTAAAAAACAATGCAAGGTATACGTGCACCACAATAGCGATAAATAGTATTTAAATTAGATCTCCACGATGACTCACTTAATGGTAATTAATTGCGCACACCGACACAAATGTACAGCTGCTTATTATTTTATATGTACAAAAATAGCCACTCTTTACGACATGCAACGCTAAGTATACCGCATTTATTGTTCCAGAGAGAGAAAAAACTCCAGTTTAATTAACAACATTTAATCGATAATTTAAAAAAATACAATAAAACTGTTTTTAAAATGAGCAAAGTCCATTCATAGATATGTATAAAAGTATAAAACAAATAAATGAGGAATTAAAATTGAAAGGGAATGCTTTCATTCGTAATTATTGTATACTAATTGATCATAAAACGGATTTTTATGGAAAAACGCAAATAGCAACAACAATGAAATTAAACACTACTAAATATAATGGGTGTTCGTGGGCATATGCGCAGAACGTTTGACAATTGTTTCAACGATTAATTATGCGCTAAATTTAAATATGTGGCAGCAATAATCGACTTTCTACTTGAGGCTCAGTGAGTAAAACGCATTTGTACTGCCAACTTGTCTGGCTCCAATGGTATTCACCGTGGTGGACTTTAAAGAGAGCTCGGCTACCACCATTAAAACCATTAAAACCATTAATAACAACAATAACATCGAGAGCAACGACGATTATAAATAATTCAGTATACGCAAATGTCTTTGTTTCTTTGTCTTCGCTGCTCGATTTTTGCCTTTTTTCAGTGCTCGCTGCAGAAGAGAGGTGAGTGCTTCATCTTTATAGGCGAAAAAAACAATTTACGATTTAATATTAAGGCGCAATTAAAATTGTTTATAGTGCTGGAAAGACTTTCTATACTTAATTATTAACCTTAAATAATCATAAACTCTTCCTAAAGAGGCGTAGAAGACTTCTTTAAGTGCTTCTATTGGGCATAATTAAATCTCCAAATGGAAAATACATTTCCAATCATAATCATTATTAGACTTTAAATAATTCATTAGCATTTAGCAACTATTATATTAATATATTGTTTATATTTAAATTAAATCAACAAAACAGATTTTCTGGTAAAAGCAAATCAATCGGAAAGCAAAAATGTTACAAAAACCAATGAACTTAAAAAAGCAACAACTGTCTTATCATTTTCAAGCAATTAACTTAAATCGTTTAAATGCAAATTAAAAAATATCAAAATGAACTAAAAAACATTGCAATTTAACAGAGAAAAAAAAGAGAATTCCAAAAGAACGACGCAAACGGAATCGAAAGTTTATCGCGCAGAGGTTGAAAAGAAAAACGAGGAAACAATTTCACAAATATATATCCATTAAACACTATACAATTTGACCCGCAATATCAAACGTTGATAAACCGAATCATATATAAAAATAATATTAGCTTAGCGCGCATCGATTATGTTTCACATAATATCAGTCGACTGTTTAAAAGTTTAAAAGAATCGTTACTTCAAGCGATAACCGCTGCATCAATAATCGACACTTTTACGCATACTCCCGCTTAAAACAAAGTTCTCATTGAATCTATAATAAATTCATATATAAATTCTAGTGAGACAATGACCGATGGACGACGTCCCTATGCACGTTAATCGTTATCAGATATCCTTATAAATCGCGGCCCGTCCTCGCATCATCAAATACGACCGTTAATCAGCAGCGGCTAATTATTTTTATCGCCATTACGGTGCGATCAGTCGAGCGTGCAACATGGATCACAATATGAAATCCGATGCTATTGAGGAGGATAATCAAGGCGAAGATATGTGGTCCAACAATATGGCCGCCGATAAGAAAAACAACAAAAGGTAAGGGGTCGGTGCTGTATATTAATTATTTCATTGTTTCGACGAATTCACGCATAACGGAATTTCCATAGGGTGCAATTCAATGACGACATAACTATAAAGGAATTCCACCGGAAACGCAACGAATTCGAAGAGATCGCGTGGCACAGAGGGGAGGCGATGTGTGGCGGCGCGCCCAAGTACTACATGTTCATGGGGATGACCACTTGTTTGTTCGCGGTGGCCGTTTCGGTTGTACTGCCCTGGTACATTATTGCCAATCCAATCAACAAATGAATGCGTCCAGTATGACAGTCCAATTGTGAAACACCATTGAAATCTCATGTTTCTTTGATTTTTTTTTCTTCTTATTTTGTTTAACTTGTATTCGTATTATATAAGGAGATTTTCCAACTATTTATGTATTTAGTTTTTAAGTATTTTATTAAAATGTGATACTTGCCACTGTTTTATAAATAAAATAAAAAAACTCGTTTAAGACAATCGTTTTTTAATGAGCTGTCGAATAATTGTCAAGCGCTTCGGACTGAAAAACTATAGTCGAGCATTTTAAGCAATAAAAACGCGAACAGATAATTAACAGCAGGAAGATATAAAACTTTCCATCTCATTTTCGGAGAGAAAGCTTTTTCATTAAATTTCTAACAAAACTTGAGGTTTTCGCTAAATATTTTACTAAAAAGGGCCTAATCTATATTATGGCTTTCGTTGCTTTCAATTTTTTTAACAATTTTAATTAAATTAATTCAAATTTCATAATTACATTTGTCCATAAAATAATTTATGAGATTGCACTAATTTTTATTGTTTTTTGTTTGTTCATTTTTTCTCGGAAAAAATTGACTAGGTTAAAAATCAAATCTATTAATTAAATTATCAATAAATAAAAAAGTATTTTGAAACTGTTCATATTGCATTAAATTGCGAAATTTCCTAATTAGAAAACGCGTTAGAAGCAAAATTCCTTCAAAGTTTACAATAACAATTTTTACTGATCTGATGTAACAAAACTAATATCCACATTGAAAATAAATAAAATAAATTACAAACAAAAAATCAACCTTGAAGGTACTTATCAAAAAATAAATAAGCGTGCCAGTAATTACAGTTTTAAGTATCCACACGGTAAATCTTTGTTAATCAAATTCATAAAAACAAAAACACGAAATAGCACATTCATACCAAAAACATTGAAACCTTTCAAACACTTGATTTACAATCGGAAAAAATTTCGCAATTTTTTCTCCCCGATAAACGTTTATTCTTACATAGGCAATCAAATTAATCAATTAAAAATGAACATTAATTTGCAAATTCTTACCTCTTCCGGATTGACAAAAGCACTGGGTCCGAATATCACAGGATGTGGAACTGGCAAGCCTCGACTCTGCAAAAACAAACAATAAAAATCAATTGTTAATGGGCAAAGAAATAAAAATAAATTGACATTCACTTCTTTCAAGAACATAAATGCAGACACATAAAACTTAAACCATAAACAAATTACCATTACTGAAACTAATAAGGCAGTAGTAATAATCAAAGTGTGCTTCAAATCAAAATTAATCATCGACTCCCATAAAACTAATTACCACGCAGACACACCGGATGCAATAAATATCGCAATTATTGTTCGCGAAGATATAAAACACTAAACTGCCAATGTTATGTTATATAAAACAGCAAAAGAAACTGCTAGCGATGCTGCAAGTAAAAACCACGAGGTAGATTGAATCGTAAAGATGCTTTTTGAGGTTATGATGGCAGCACCACTTTGGAATCGATATTAACAATTAAGATCAAGTTAGCAAATGAAAACACTTACCAAATATTAAAGTACTCATTGTGAAAAACATTTATTCGTCCCCAAAATTTTGGAAAAACGCTTTTCTTATAGAAAAATTAGCAATGGAAAAACAACCGGCAATCGCGACTCCAACTAACTGTTAACTGGAGCATGCGCAGTACGGTTACGGTTTTAGAACGAGATAGTTAAGTTGCATAATTTGCAGCCTTTCATTTTAATTACATTTAGGAGACAAAATCAAAAATAATAATTAATCAAATGCGGAAAATAATCGCAACAATGACTTTCTGTCTATCACATATGCATAAACTAAATTTTAGATCTCAATTCACAATAATAAAAAACAAAAGAAAATAAAAACAGATGTTATATGGAATTATTTTTGAACATTTCAATCAATGAATTCACTAATAAATAAAAAAGAAATGAATCAAGACACATGATTCCGTAAATGATGTTCATTTTTCATTTGTCAACCAATACGACACTTATATCCAAATAAGGAAGAATAATGAAACGAAATAAAATCAAAAAAAAATAAATAAACAAAAGAAAGCAATAAATACCTGCACTATTTCCAAGATATGTCGACACTTTTCCCTGACGTTATCAAAGGGACAGCAGGTGGAGAGACGAAGAATGATGGGTAAGTGAAGGGCAACCAAATCGGCGTAGTTGGCAGGCAGAGAGGCGTGCCCGTTATAGCAGGACGGACACTCGGCCCTATGGCGCTTCGGGCTGCCGCCCACGCCGTCGAGCCATCCCTCGATGGTCTTGGCAACGGCGTCCAGGGCCAGTTCGCGGACCTCGTTGTCGCGCGAACAGATCGGCAAGCAGAAGCGCGAGATCAGATCGAGGTCCTCCATGAGATCGTGCGCCACCTGGCAACTGGCGGCGGTCGTTGCAGCCGCTGCATTCACCGCCTGCTGGGCCGTCTCCTGAGCGTTATTATTGTGGCCGGCGTTATTGTTATTGTGGCCCACACTACGCAAATTGTTGTTGTTTTTGGGTGGCGGCGACGGTTTGCAAGCCATTTCGCTGCGCAAGAACATGCTATGCTTTTCCTTTTCGTCAGTTGTATAACAAAAAAGCCAATTAAGTTGATTTACCGGTGGAGGATACAACAATTATTTCCACTGTTGTTGCTAATGTTGTTTTGTTTTTATCGATAATTACGGGGTTCCCAATACTAATTATTAATACTGTTCGGTTGCCGAGTGAGTGTTGGTTGCCAAGTCGAACCGACTGAGTGGGTACTTGCCTGCAACGAAATAAAAAAAAATAAAAAACAACAAATTTAGCAATTTTGTTTAGCTAACAAATTTCTAAGTAATGCATTTTTTTTATGCATCGTGTTTGTCGGTAACTTGCGCCATTTTGTTGAACAAATCGGCTTGATCTCAGCGTTAACTGATTTTGTTGCTACTTATTATTGTTAAATTACGATAATAATATTTAGTGCTAACCATTGACTTTTGTTTTTGTGTTTTTAACGTAAGGATTGTTGATAATTAATTATTATTTAAAAAATAAATTCGGCAAACAAAAACAAAATTCATTAAATATTTCGTTTATCATTAAATATTGTTAAGTAATGCTGCTTCTATCCAAATACTACTGATGTTACTTAAAACAAACCATTTCAACTTTCAACAATTAAGACTTTTAACCTTTGCAACAAATGTCGCAAAAACTAAAAACTTGTAAAAAAAAAACTATTCATCCTTTTTTTGTAACACAATTGCTAATTTGTAATGCCCCCTTAACAACAATAAAAAATGTTTCCATACAATTAAACACTTAACATCAACCAGAAAAAAGTTTACTAGAGTGCTAATTAACATGGCAAATTACGGCAAATTGTTTGAAAAATTCAGAACTAGAACAAATTACTTTATTTGCAACAAATTAGACTTTTAACTTTTGTAACAAATAGCTATTACGTAATATAACATTCAACGCTTTATTGTCTTATTAAAGCAACAAAACAAAAATACCAACAACAACAAAAAAATCTTTTGATATTCACCCGAACTACCAATTATTATGATAAAAAATGATTTGCTATTTAATCATTACTAAAAAGCTTTAAAAATGATTTGCTGTTTACTATTACTAAAAACCTTTCCAAATTAGCAATAAAAAATCTAATTTGCATATAATAGTTCATAATTTATGTTAGAACTAAAAACATTTTATCAATATTACAATATAACAATTTAGTTTACTTAAAAAAAGCATTAGCAACATTATTTTAAAATCAATTTCTAGATCATGATAATCACACCAAGTGGAATTTCTTTTTTTTTTATATACATTATAAAACACAAAACCAATATTGGAAATATAAATGATAGAAAATTAAAAAAATATATATTGCCGCATAAATAAGCACTCAACAATGATTAAAAAACAAGAGACGGTTTATCATCATTAATTAATTAACCCATTTTTATGGGCTTTGTCAATTTTGTTTTAGGGGGTAATTTCAGTGCCAATTGAAAGCAATATCAGTAACCGGCTTTAATTTGAACTAATTGTTTTCCTCGTTAATGGATGAGTTTATTTTTAGACGGATTTGCAAATGGACTTATTTATCCAGAGTGAACACACGAAAAGACCAAATGCACATTATTCGAAACATAAAATTAAAAAAAGAAAAAAAAACTAGATTGCACGTAAATCTCACAGTTATATTCAATTTCCTCGCATGGAAACAGCAAAACTGTTACTGGTAAATTGGTAGTTGGAGTGCGCTCAGTGCAACCGAATACTACATACGGCTCGGCTAAAAATTATGCATTTGTGTCACGTAATTTTCAGCTATTACTTACTAAATGCTCGCTTATTGCATTATTTATGCCGCGAAATACAATACATATACACAAAAAGGCTTTATTATTGCTTCTTCGAGCGTATGCATTACCTTCGGTGTTTGATTACCAAATGTTTAATTATTTACTAGATAAGCGGCTTTACATAAATATTAAGTTTTTGTTTTCCGTATATTAATATGTGGAGATGCATCGGAGGAAATCTTTCTCTTGAGCAAATTACGCAATTTTTAAGCGAAAACTAGAAGCACGAAGCGCACCGATCAAGGCTATTGCTTGCTATTCGTGTGTGTGCAAAGAGTGCAATGCACTCGGATCAATGACGACGATCATACATATTGTTGCTGCTGTTGTTATAGATGAATAATACGTGATTGCTAGTTGTTGATGAATTATTTTTTCGCGAGCGGAGCTTGCGAAACCGCAATAATAAAACCCACAAGTTCTTCTGCCTTTGCTTATACAACAGACAGAGCATTAATTTCTAGTGCGGTTCTTCGGGCTAACCGCTGTTGCCGGGCGGCAGCAGAATCCAAAACACCACCGAAAAAAAAAATTACCCGCTACAATAAAAAACAAAACAACAAAATGGTCATCGCCGTTGCCACCGGCGACTACGACCGAAATTATAACGGCTTTCGATTTCCGCCAACATCTACGTGGGGGGCTTTCCTAATTAAATTTCTAATGAAAAAAAAAACAGCGCACATTTGCAAATAATTATGAGGAACAGAACAGAACAGAAAAAAAAACGACGCTTGCAGCGCTGAAAACTGTGTCGATTTCTAATCGAATACCGGCGATATTCACACGTCGTACCGACGAACAAAGAAAAATCGCCAAGCGCTAATTAATTCAATTATTTTCTACCGAAATCATTACGTGTACTTTTTCAAAGCGTACTGATATATTCCGACGAAGACTTGCTGCCGGGTAGATAATTCTGCAAAAGGCAACGGGCATTTTTTAAGCGAAAGGGACCGTTCTAGAATCGATGGAAAATTCCTTCGCCTGCTGCGCCAAGAGAACAAAGAAAACCTAACCTGAAACTGGCCGCAAATTTCCGCGTACGATAAACAGAAATGACTCACCGATTACCGGAGATCTGCCGCTTAGTTCACTTCTTCCACTGGCATCTTTTTGCATCTAATTAGCAAACTTGCACCTTCAAACTGGTCGCCTAATCTCTAATTTATTGCGCTCCGCTCGAGTCGATGCACAGCTGACTGCTGCCGATGATGTACCACCACAACGACTGCCCCCGTAGGCCAATCACAGGTGAGCGCCTCCGAGAGCGACCTCTACGCAACCGAAGACAATGCGCCGATTTTTTAACAATACGGTAGCAAAATCGAACGAAATGCGATTAATTCTACGTGAATACTGCTTATCTTTGCAAAACAAACATCTCCAATGATAAAAACTTCGAAAATCGTAGGCTGCCAGCTGATTTGCACACAATACAGCTGGTGATCAGCTGACTACTTGCGCGATTTTGTTTTTTCTTTTGTGATCTTGCGATTGGTACCTGCAACGACATCTCTTCGAAGAAAAACTAACGAAATATTTAAAAAGTGCGCAAAATTTTAATTGTGCGCTGTTCTTAAGAATTTACAGGAAAATAATTTAGTTTGTTTTTGATACTTCAATGCATCTCTTAGTGGCAGCCTCAATTGCACTAATTAGTGCAGTCCTGAAACCTGCAACGACAAAAAATAAGATTTAAGAGAAAGTTCCAATTCGGTAACTCACTTTTCTCTTCTAGAACATGCAAACCCGTTGCGGTGCTTCCAGCAGGAGACGTGACTTGATCCTTTAGGAATCCCGGATGCATTCCTGTATCACGCACCATTTGTCCAGCTCCCAGAACTGTTTGCGAAGCCAATCTGTAGGCCAAATCGCGCGGGAGTCCCATTTTCACTCCACCGTCAGCAATGGCTTCGATCATTACGAAAACCTACAAAGTCTCTTAATTAAAGCCTTTAAATCACGACGAGCATTTACGTAAGCCGGCCCGGATCCGCTGAGAGCAGTTATAACGTCGAAATAGGATTCGGGCACTTGTTCGCACGTGCCGACCGCTTGCAGCAACTTTGCGGTAATTTGGGCATCGTCCTCAGTGACTTTGGTACCGCGAGAATAAACAGAACAACCGCTTCTGACTAATGCAGGCGTATTGGGCATCACTCTCATAACTCTAGCAGTGGTAGGCAGGAGCTGAAAGTTTTATTTGAATGACATACACTGAGAGTTATTTGCATTGCTCACGGATTCGAGGGTCTTTATGGTAACTCCCATTGCCACAGAAAGAAATAGTTTTTCACAGCGTGCGTCCTTTAGGTCTTTTAAAGCAGTTGGAATCACTTGCGGTTTCACCGACAGGAACACAATGTCTGACTTTTCCACGACTGCCGTATTATCTGTTATGGATTCAGCCCCTAAATTCTTTAAGATCACAAAAAGTTACCAATTTGTCAAAACTTTTTATTAAATTTACCTTGAACGCTTCAATTGATGCTTTATCAGTGGGATGATTGCTGGCAATCATATTATTTGTTTTGCAAATCTCTACAGGCAAGAAAAAAGTGAAATTTAAAAATTTTCATTCTTTCAAAACGCAATTAAAAGTTTTTGCGAACATCTGATGAACAATAACAAACAAAAAAAGAAAATGGTAGCTGTGTTAGCAACAGTCTTTTGTTTTAAATCAATTCTTTGCAAGGTTTTGTCAGCAGAACAAAAACTAATTGAAGTAAAGTTGATAAAGAAGTAACTTTACCCGCAGCGGCGATTCCTTTGGCCAACGCTTGAGCCATTTTGCCGCCTCCAACAAAGCCAATTTTCAAGATACCAGCCATTTCGTCGGAAAACAAAAGAACCACTGAATAATAATAAAAAGGCGCGTATAACGAATAACTGACTAATATCTTCTCATTTATGGCCTGCAAGTAGTCACACGCGGATTACATAAAAGCGTAATGAAAACATTTCCGATAAACTGGCTTCTTGTTATCTGTTCAAAGTTGAAAGAGAGCATAAACTGCACGAGCAAAGCGGTCTGAAAAGCGCGTCGATAAATATCGATAATATTATTTACCGAAATTTAGATGAAAAGTTTTTGAAGTGTAAAGTGCAAAGTCAAGATTCAATCCCACCGTAGTTAGTTTTCTGGTAAATTTTAATAAGTTAACATTAAATAATAATACATAGTATATTTATATTCTCTTACTTATCCGCTATATCTTTACAATTATTGTTGTTCAGTTATTGGTTGTTGTTCCCCTGGGACGGCCACGTCCTAGGAGACTGCATTTTCTCCAAAAGCGTCTCACAAATTTAAAGTAGTTATAATTATTACAGATACAGTTTGTTTTGTTTTAAACATATAAGAAAAAAAAAACGAAAAAAAAAAACAAAGAGAATTAACATTCATTTCGCAGCATTGTCGTTTCTTTTTTTTTTCTACACAATTTATAACTAATTGACAGGTTTACAAGACATCTTTCGCATAATTTCTTCCACGCGTTCGCTAATTCATAATTTTCATCTCTTAGAAAAGCTCTACCTTCCACTACGTTATGGGTTATTAACAGTTAAAAATTTCTTTGGCATTTTCCCAACAGACTACGCGCTAACTAACAGCTCCAAGGGATTCTTACATAATCGAACGCAGTCTTTTGTTTGTTTTTTAATTGTTTGTTCAGACAGACAGAGAGAGAGAAAGAGAGTGTATTTGTAAATTATTTTGTGTGCAAATGTGTCTTTTTGATGCTTGCAGTTGTTTGCGTTGGACCCGAAACTGAACATTCCGACAATTCCGTTTGACCGTTTCTAGCAGTATTTTGAGCAACCGTTGCATTAATCCTCTAGGAACTCATTCCTGCACTCACTCTGTACGCAATTATAATGTCTATATATTTTAATTAATGTTACTTAAAATCGATTGAAATGAATAATGAAATCAACGTAGCTGTTGCAGGTTTCGCCACTAGTTATTTTATTGTCCGACCGCTGAACCCATCCTGCACTGATCATCTCCCTCAATAGTCAACTTTTAGGCCTCCGCGTAAAACCGACATTCGCACAGAATAATCTCCAATCAGACAATTCCGTGCAATACGTATACATATTCATAATAACATGTACGCTTTTAAATCTATGCGCGTATAATGTAAATTTCCCTACGAAAAAATCATTACAAAAAAATTGATAATGCTAACTAAACGCTAAAATAATAGTTTTTACAATAGATCACAACAAACAACCGAATGGACTAAATTTCAGTCACGTAAAGCTACTACCATACTACTTAATATCTCCGGTACTTTTTCCCATTCTTAGTTCAAGAGTCACAATCAGATTAGCTTTAAATGAAAGATTTGCTTGCTGGTTTCCTAATTTTTGAGCGGCCAAATATTATTATATTAGCAAGGAATGTTCTACTATTAACAATTCAATTCAAGTATAAATTAAACAATGCTTTGTTTTTGGTCTTAAAATCAATTGGACATTTTTTTTATTACTTTCTATAAGCAATCGGGTGAAAATTTATGAAAAATTTAAACAAGCAAATCGAAAACTCTATCTCTACAGCGCAACCGCTTAAATAAACGTCAAGCAGCGTATGGTGCTTGCATCCTTGTACGTATGTTGGCATTCCACTTACTAGACCTAACATCTTCAATTCCGATAAAACCATAAAACTAAAGTACATAAAACAAAAAATAGCGATAGCTGAATAAATTAATCCTAACTTAAAGGCATAAAGAGGACAGACAGACGGGGAAATAGAGAGACGGCCAAGCAAGAACGACATTACCGGGTAATCCGCACAAAAACAAAATTAAAATATCGAAGGGTTGAATACTAGAAGAAACGTTCGGGGGTTTTCTTAATTGTTGTTGTTGCTGCTGCTGCAGATGGTGGATGCGTGAAGGGTGGCAATCAATTGGTGTGCAGAGAAAAGAACGACAACAGTAAATGCTATTTGACTGGGTCGAGCATATCTTTGAGTCTTTTCATCACATGCGAACCGATGTCTTGCACTTCCGGCCACTGTCTCAGCACGAACAGGCCCAGGAACACGATGGCCACCGTCGTCAGAATGCGCACCCTAAAAAACAGTAGCCAAATTAATATAAAAACTAAATTATTACTTACAATCCAGTCAATTTAATGTGAATCGCCCGAATTATTTTTATGCGTTAATTGTCACACAGTCACCATAAAAAACATGATTTTGAAAATTACTGATAATGTGGCAATATATGGTCGGTCTAGGTAACTGACTGATTCACCCAATTAATCACTTTTAATTGCGCGTACACAAGGATGCCATTGATTAGTAACATAATTAGTTTCCGTAAATTTCAAACACAGCAAACAATGAAATGAAATGGAGAGAGATCAAAGGAAGCAATTGGATGGCTCATTACCGGTCATGTTTTCGAAAATGTCCGAGTCACAATCGAAGACCTTGCTGCTGCTGCTGCAGAACCCAGTGAGATTTTATCTCGTGTCGCTTCGACCACCTCAGTCACTGTTACCGTCCTATAGTTATCCCTGTCGACGAAGATGATGATGATATAAATGAGAAAACACTACACATATCAACAAAAACGAAAATAATAAAAACAAAAAAAAAACAAATAGTAATTGGCAAGCAAAACTAAAAAAAAAAAACAATGGAAATTAAAGAGCTGCACGAATGACAATCGGTTCACCAAATAACAGTAATTATTTTAACGAAACAAAAAAACAGCAGCAGCAGCAACGCAAAACAAATAAAAAAAAAACACATAAAAAAACAATGATGAAGAACGAATGAATGAACTGGCGACACATTCCTAGACCGACAGCATATTTCTTGTTTGCACTAAACCGACTTAGCTTCGATTTTAACAATACAACAGGATTTTTTTAATAATTGAAAATTTTAATGAATGGTTACCTGGTTCGCAGGAAGGGCATGATAATACCGGCACAGGTGGCGACAAGTAATAGGATGACCTGGAGCACCGTCAGCAGCACATTTATCAGCTTAACAGCGAAAGCTCTCGCGTTCGAGTTGTCCAAGCCCTCGAGGGTCACGTACTGTTGTTGTTGGAAAGCTTGGTGTTCCATTTTTTGAATCTAAGACAAAATATGATTGATTTAGTAATTAAAAAAAAAAATACAAGCAAAACTTTGTTACTTTTGTTTGACAATGTTCTAGAATCTCGTGAATGTCCCTAAGACGTTCTTCGCTTTGGTACTGAACTTTTTCCTCCATATCTGCCATGGCCTGCTTCAGGTTCTCCACCTCGTTCTGGTGCAATTCCGTCAAATCATTGATCTGCTCTTCGAGTCGCTCCATTTTAAACTTCTCATCCTAAAACCCAATTGCATTTCTTATTTTCGCAAGCCAAAAAATAAGGTTCAATCGATATTACTTGCAGAGACGAATTAAGGAACTGTATTTCTTGTTGCAAAGTACTACTTTCCAATTTTTTCCTGAGCATGCTCATCTCTTCGCGAGCGTCCATCAACTGCTTGTACATCAAATTGAACTGATCCTGGGACGATTGCACTTCCTGCGTTCGCACATGGTACCTAATCAATCAATTCGACAAACACATTAATTCAATATTTCTTTTAGTTTCCGTCAACACCTTTCGATGCTTTCACTGGTGACGCTACTGCACTCGCTGCCTTCTTCACTAGGAAACTTCTGTCCGCCGGCACCTTGTCCCTGACCCATTGACGTGTTCGAGTTGGCCGAATGCAGTGTGGCGGGCAGAGTGGCCGATCCATGGTGATGATGATGGTGATGATGTGTTTTCTCACCTTGGTCACTCCCAGCACCCCTAGCACCCGCAGGGCCGTGATGGTCATTGGTCGCACTGCCCTCGCTGCCTGTCGTTCCGGGCCCTATGTACCACGCTACGGCTATTAATAATCGAGAGGTGTTTTTTGTTAAATTTTTTGGTGTTTTCGTGTGCGGGCTTTTCAACGAGGCAGGCAAATTCAAGTTAAAGAGTGCTTCGATAGAGAAATTAAGCAGGAAGGACGCATGCTAGGAATGGAAGAGTTCTACAATAATGGAAATTAAAATATAGGGTTTTGTTAGTAGAAAAGAGGAAATATTTGCACCTTCCACTCCAAGAGCTGTTTGCGTTGCCCAGTGTTTTAAACAATGTTAGTTGACCAGAAGACGGAAGAAGAAAATGTAGGCAGAACAGACAACAAAAAATTCAGTTGAAAAAACAGACCAAATGGTTAGTTGAATTGAGCGTAGTTAAGAGTCCAAGGCAAGTGTGTTGTTAGTTTTGCGCGCGGACGTTACAAAAGCAAAGTAAAGATCTTACTCGATAGTTGACTGATGTTGTCCGCGCTTCCGAACTTATTCTTGATTAGGTGAGCGAATTCTCTAGGTTTGGACATCACAGTTCCACTGAAGCCCGTGATTCCGTCTCTTATATTACCGCCGACATTTCTGCAAATTAATTTCAAATCGTTACCACTTAAACTCGCAATCGACATTAGTATCAGCACATACTTGAGTCCTTGTCCGACGTCTCTGAGTACTTCGCGCGTGGGCCGATGCGACGACGCGGCCGCTCCGTGCGTCTCCAACTCGTGCATCCTCTTCTGGTAGCCGTCGAGTTTCTTCTGTAGCTGCGATATCACTTGTGCACTCTTCTGGTTCTTCTTCTCGAAGACAGCTTTGATGCGTTGCACTTGCTGCCTATCTGCATTCGCGGCCAATTTCAAGTACTCGTTTACATTATCTGGAAACCAAGAGCAAACAATTTAACATGCCTTTTCAATGTCTTTAGATAATTTGAAATTGAAATTACCATCTCTGAGCTTCTGCTCGGTACGTATCAGGTCCTTAACACGAATAATCTTATTTCCTAGATGCTCTATACTGGCATTCGTCCTCGAATTGTGGACATTCGACGACGGCGAATCCGTCTCTTCCTCCAGTTGATGCTGATGCTGGTGCTGCTGCATCAGCGACTGTTGATGCGCGGATGCGGATTGTGGCGCCTGATATCTAATGGTCGTTAGATGCTCGCTGCCATTGCTGGTCGTGTACGACGACGCCGAAGGATTGGTGTGCGAGGCGTCGGTTTGACCGACCCCGCTGCCACTACTGCTTCCACCGTATCCATCACCCATCGTCGACGCCTCGATCACCTTCGACGATGCGACGGATGAGTCGTGATGCTGATGGTGGACGGAGGCGGAGACGTCTTCAGCGGTAACATCGGTGCGCGGTGTGGACGACGACGACGTCGGCGATCTGTGTCGATGATGTTTCGAACTGTAGTTTACACCGTCCGACTAAAAAAATGCATAATATTTTTTAATTTTCATAACTTTTTTTATTCTAATAAGGATTTAAATTTTATTATATTTTTTTATTCTAATAAGGATACAGTAAAAAAATAATAAAACAAGTAGTTGGAAATCATAGATCTAATAAGGAAAACCACAGAGCGAAAAACTAAAAAGCGGTCAATAAGTGAATAGATGCAAATATGCATTTAATTTTACGTTTGTAGATCACGTACTGTAAAAGTGAAAACGAGACTTAAATAATAATAATAGCAATGATAATAATAATAATGACAATGTTGCAATTCCATCCGCAAACGTACGATTGTTTATTATTATTCCAAACTATTGCCGGTCTTAATAAAATGCACATGCAAAAATAACGAAATTATAGGAAAATTAGCATGTTTACCGAGTTTCTTTCTTGGAAAATAATAGCGAGAAAACACAAAATTTAAAAGAAAACGGTTCATTAAGGAGAAATCGACATGCGCAATATTTTAATTACAAAAAACTTCAATCGATATTGAAATATAATTTCTGCAATTGCAATAGCAATTGAACAAATGTAATATGAAAAGAAGCACTGCATAATAAAAAAAATCAATATTCCAGTAATAAAGCAATAACAATTACAGGATACAAGACAATCGAAAGTAGACAACAAATGCAAAATAGGAGTTCAAAAACTAGTTTAAAAATATTGCAAACATTTTCTCCAAATTAACAAAATTAAAATGAGAGTATTAATTGAAGGAATCGACCAAAAACGATTACAATAAACTAAATAAACTATAAACGTCGATATTGAAAGTCCAAAAAGGGACAAACGCAAAGAATGTTGTTATTATTAGAGACACAAATGGTATGTGTTTTATTGTAGTACATACAAACTTCGACAACGATTAAATAATCAAGGTTGCAAAATGAATAATTTGTTCGCGAGTCATAAAGCGCATTATGTATCACTATACATATGTATACACCTATATACATAAATTACATATTTATAATACCTGTAGATAATATGAGTAAACATATTCAGAGAGATATCAATCAAAAAATTAAAAACTCATATAAATTGGTGTTTGCCAGTCAATGGACGAATGGAAAATCGAAACGTCTTCGAATACCTTTTCAGGACTTATACATATTAATTGAACCGTTCGATTCATTTACTTCCCTATACATATTTCTGGGAAACAAACAAATGGAAAACTGTTCGAATAATTAAACACAATATTCATAAAAGTAAGTATGTGTGCCTGGTAAATCCATATAGGTATTAGTGTTTTCTGTGAATGTGAAAACATAAGGGGTGGCAAACGGTGGCGCTGGTTCAATGTCTAATTAAATTTTCACGATCCAAAGAACACTGCCGCTAATGCCGCTTATAGAACGATTGCTATTGATAGAATATGCAGACATTTTATGTCGCGCGACTTAAATGCATCATTTTCATTCCTCATTTAAATTCCGCATTTTATACGCTCCATAAGCGCTGCTCATTAACGACTTCTTTGACACGTAATTTCGCGTGGCAGAAAATTTGCTCATTTTTCCATCGAATGCTTTGCCCATCAGTCATTAGTTAGTGTTAGTGCGCTCGAATTCATTCAATTTGCATAAATGCGAATTCTGAATGAGATGATTAACGAATGGAATGCTTGCTATTTGCTTTCCCTCTCCTGATGACTTATTGCAAAATTACAAATTGCACATTGCCTATATGAACGTGAATTATGAAATTTTCGTTATATTCGAATATTATTAAAATGCTTTCGTAATTCATTTAATGATTAATTTTATTATATAATTGGATCAACTATTTCAATTATTATAAAACATAGCAACTAAAGGCGCCAATTAAACAAAATCTCCCCCTGTATTATAAATTATAATGGTTATTTAATGTGATTAACTTTTGCGAAAAAAGCAACCGAAAATTAGACCGAGTAAGCATGTAAAAAGTGTCGAAACAGGGAAACGTCATTTTAATCGTATCGCAAAGCAATTGAACCAAAACAATAAATGAAATAAACTGACAAACGAATCACTTGTGCGATTTGTAATCGAATCAAAGTGCTAAGGACACTCATTAAGTGCATGATGTGTAAACAGTAATAATAACGCAAGTGGTCACGGACCCCGAAAATCCTTGCGAGGGAAGAATAAATGAAGCAATTAAAAATTGAAAAAAAAAAAAAAAAAATTTAAACGGCAAGAGAAAAACCAAAAGCAAATTTTGGTGGGCGTCAATTCTCCGTAATTAGACCGACAGACAAAGATTAAAGTAAAAAAAAAATTTAATATTGTTTTGTGTCAACATTATGCGGAATATTAATGTAAACCGAAGGTTAAAGGCTATCGAACCGAGAAACGCACACTTTGACTACCGATTTTTGTTTGACCCTAAAAGGATAAAAAGGGACTAAAAAGACGTAAATACATTCCTGGAATTTTTCGCCAAAAAATTTCACGAAAAATCATTTCTCCTCTAGGAGCCCCAGAGATAAAATAAAAATTAGTTTTCTAACTGATTTAAGACTTATGAACAGTTTTAATTGAAAATAAAAACTTTTATTGTGGTTTCGTCTTAAACTTTATAGTTTCAAAAAAAAAAAAAAAAATCTTTACTTTAACCATTATAAAAGTCGCACAGCTCAAGAAAACTTCTGTTTGTGTAGTTAGCTTATTGTGATGAAATAAACTACGGAAGAGTTCTTAAAACAAAAACAATTGCAAAAAAAAAACTGGTCGTAAAACTTAAACCTACTTTCCACGACAAGAGAATAATAATAAAATTATTAAAAAAAAAAACTACACCAACAAGAAAAAAATTGCATAAAATGGAAATGCAACTAGCATTTTTCTTCCATAAAAATAGTTATTGCTTAAATACAAGGCATCTAAAAATAGGAAACATGCAGCGTTAATAAAATAAATCTTAGCGCCTCCATTTGGGGCAAAATCAATAAATCCAACCAGCACTATAAGAAAGTCAAACCGAATAAACGAAACCGGTGGAAATCTCATCTCAGAGTAAACGAACCAAAAAATTTAACATTTATAAAAGCACAATTAAACGCAAAATTTACAAATTGGGCAAACAAAAACAGAGTCATTTGGAAATTGAAATGACACACTAAAAATTTATAAGCGTAATTAAAAAAACATTCAGTGTAATAATAATAAACTAATAAGTAGAAAGAAGACCATCAAAATAGTCTTCCCCTTATCGAGTCACGAATAATGTTTCGTGTCACAATTTAGAGCCAACCTTTGACCCCTCTTTGTAGGTTGGCACAGCACACAAAAGTGGCCATTGCGAAACGAAAAGCGGGACACATAGTAGGCTCACACAATTAATTTGAATTTCACAAGATTAATAAGCCAAATAACTAGTCAGAAAGAATTGCGTACCAAGGAAACCAACTTATACTTATACTAATATACATAGATCTACTCGTAAGAAACATTGAACAAAATTCACGAAAACGAGAAATGAATCGACAACTGTAAATATTGGTAAAATGTAAGGAAGGAATAATAAAGTAATCAACAAACACAAACTAACCTTATTACTATCGACCGATCCATGGCTGAGCGTCTTCTTGTGATGTGGCGGGGGCGGTTGTGATTGTTGCTGCTGTGGCGTCGACGTGACACCGGTTTGCTGGTGTTGTTGTTGTTGCTGTTGTTGTTGAAGGCGGCAAGGAGATGCACTTCGACTGGACGTCTTGCTGCTACCCTGATGCTGATGGGACTGCTGTTGTCCTGAAGACACATGCAGACTGTCCATACCGCCCAATCTGCAATAGGTGCAATCAATATAAATAAATTGTTATTAATTATTAAAATGTATTTAAAACGAAAAACGGCGAGTAAAGAGATTTGTATAAAATTACATTAACTATCACTATTCACTGGCAAAAAATTTCTCATTTATTTTATTTTTACATCGAAAAATTAATACCTCTGAAGAAAATTTTATAAAAATTGCTAATTTTTTTCTTTCAACAATAAAAATTAAAATACATTTACTAAAATTTACAAAAAGTTCTTCTCTTTTATTAATGTGAAGTTTTACGATGCATTTTCAACACAAATTATCTTTTTTTGTTGTAAATTGTGTCTCAGACAAAATCTTAGGAATTATCAGATTTTCAAAAAGAAAATCTTATTTTCATTTATGGCAACAACAATAAAAAGGAAACATGAAAAGAGTAAAAGTAAAAAAATGGAAAAAAGTTAAGTGAAGCGGAAAAAACTTTGCTGTTATTCATTCCTTTGCTATTGTGGTTTTCTGCTATTTTTACTACTCTGGAGTTAAGGTTCTCACAATACCGACCTTATATCATGAAACTAGCTGTAGTATACAGGATGATTAAAATTGATTATAAAAATAATCCTTTTTTTTTTACTTTGCGTGCAATAAGTCAACATAAATCACCTTTGCTCAAATTGCAATACTTATGCGGTGAATAATAATTTAAAAACAGTTCACTTTAAAAAGAAAAAAAAAGGAATTTAAAAAATGTTATGTTTAAAATTACACATTTTGAGCCATTTTAGAAATCAAAAATATTTAAGAGAACACTTTGAAATCAGTATGCTCTTTCTTTTTATGTTTTTTAATAACAAATTTCAACAAATGAAAACAAAAAAATGTAAAAAGTTATCAATAACTTAAATTTAAAACAAAAAAGTGGGCAAAAGTAATTAACAAGTACCTAATTCATATCTAAATTTATACAAACAAAAAAAAAGTAACTAACAACAATAAGTAATCTTTACATAACTAGCAAAAACAAGCGCAACTTATTTCATATACTTTTCCAAACATTTTTTGTTCTGTTTGACAGTACTTTTTTTTTTAAATCGAAAAGTATTTTTGGATCATTTCGCATTCCATTCGCTGAACTGAACTGTTAAGTGGCATGCGTGACTCAAAAGAAAATCGCACTTATTTTCGTACTTTAAACTCATCAACAGAACACTCATCCACAAATCAACTAAATGGGTTGTTCCGATTACGAACAGCAGGAGAAAATCGCAATTACTTATAATACGATTCAAATTAAATGCATATTTATAATTTAAATGAAAGGTTCAAATTAGAAGTGACAAACAATAATGCATTGCATTGCAATGATTGCAAGCGAAAAGGGTTAACGCACTTAATACCACTGATTATTCTTGAATTCACTTGCATCCAATTGAGAATGCGCGATTAATCTATGCATAAATTAACCGATAATGAATAATTACGTTCGTTGTTTATTCCAAAGAAAGAGAGAAAGAAGGATGAAGCAGTTTATTTAAGTCGTTCGGTATTCTCCGATCGCGCTCATTAAAATTATTAATAGTTTAATCTTTTCCAGAGAAGAAATAAATCACGTATTTACAATTTGATAAATGTGTAATTAAAAATGAAAAAAAAAATAGGATTGCAAAATTGGTCCCGTAGTATAATTTCGTAGTATTTAATTTATAGAAAAAAACAACCAAATAATTTAAATGTCCATTCTTAAAACTTATTCAACACCAAAGTATACCATAAAACTTTCGTAAAAAAAAAAATGAATGCACAAGAGGCTCATGTATACGGAAGAAAATCTGCAAGAGGACATTAAAGTGAATGCAGAGGCCGTAAAATCATCAATGGCATTTCTCTTCCACTTTTACGACTGCAAGCAAATCATTTCTGGCGAAAAGTGGATAACCATAGGTAACTTTTGAGTCTACTTTCGCAGCACTTAAAATCTGAAATTTAAATGACCGCAACGACGAAACAAACGATGCAATAAAGATTTTTGCTGTCTCCACGAATATTCCAAGTGGAAACACACAAATTGGGTTTTCGGTTAGCTTCTTTTTTTTCAACTGTAAACCGTAGAAACGGAAGAAAGTAAAATGTTACTTTCACTATTTAAGACTCGATTTTCGTTTCCGATTATTATTTATCTATTAATTGCTTCTTTATTCCTTTTCTTTTATAAGTATGTTAAATACACGACAAACCGAAAAAAAACTATGAAATTACTTTTTCTGCATATAAAATATTAAAATGAAAATAAAAACAACTTTCCTATTCAGTTGCATACGACAAAGAGCATTACAAAAACTAAAAATAAAAACTTACGCAAAAAGATTTAAAAGTGTGTACTGCATTTTCGAAGATGTAATTTTTCCGAATTTCAAGGATTTTTTTCATAGACTCACAAGACAACACAACAAAACACAACACTTTCTTACCGACAGTTAAATAAATTTAGTCATTATTTAAAGTGAAACAAAAACAAAAATGTTAACTTTACAGTTGCAACGTGAGCTTTAAACGCATCAGCAGCAGGACAGAGACTGAACTGATTAAGCTGTTCAGCTACTTGGCTACTGACAGCTATAAGCCTAAGCTGCTGTTGACGGATCAAGCGACGACGACGACGACCACGACGACATTATTACTAAATGAGACGCCACCAATAAGTACCGAATTACCCGACCCAAACGACCCACCGATGATAACCCACTTCCTTGTATTTTGTACTGTTGTTAAATAGCCCCATCTGTAACCAATCAGTGTATACGAACATTGCGTATGTACACAAAAGATCCCAGATAATATTTAACAACTTATTCATTACTTTTTTTATTAACTTGTTCATTACTTCCTTATTTATTAACTATTTAAAAATATACCGTGTGTGTCAAATAAGACAATACATAGAGACTTTACTTGTATTTTTTTACACGTGTGTCCCTAATGTATATAGTACCAAATGGCACAAAGTCAATTTCATGAGAATCATCAGTTGCTGATTTTTTTGCTTAGCACACTCCGGTGACGTAGAAAAATAAAGTAAAAATTTTATTGTTCGTTATTTTTTTAACTCAAAAATTACAACTGTAAAACTTTTTGTAAAAAAATGATAATTACGAGTATTTAGGTGCTTTTAAAAATGTCCATTTGGAATTACTTTTTTTCCTAGCCAAACGAAGTTTTTATAAATCAAATTATTTCAAAAATACCAAAGAATTTCATTATTTTTTTTTAAGTTAGATATTAGAAGACAAATTTCCCAAATGGTATGCCCTATTAATAATTTAAAATGCAGAAAAAGTTTGTAGATTATTTATCAGGAACTAAATATGAAGTTTCAAATATAAGAAGTTAAATCATCATTAAAACATATAGTTAATTTAAACTAAATTAGAATCAAAACAATAGATAATTTTATTGCCTAATCAATTTATCGGTAATTCTAATTACATCACTTAAAGTTTTAGATCAAAAATGGGCGCAACAGTTATCCGCTAATAATTAAACTAGAAGTCACAGAAATAAAAAACAAATGCTTAAAATTCCAATTAAGATAAGTTAAAAAGATTATGGCGAACAGAGATAAAAATAGGTAGCGCACAACCACTTGAATAAGCCAAATGAGGAAATTCAGCCTAAAAGGGAGCAAGAAAGGGAAACAAAATGACTCATCACGTCAATAGTTAATAGCACTTACTGCAAATCAATCATTTCTCAATCTAATGACTTATATCACTACACTCGTATATCACGCAAATAAACTAATAACCACATAAGATTTTTTCTAAGTTCAACAATAAAACATTCAATGATGCCACCAATTTAATATTTTTTTTTTAGAATGACATTGGAAGAAATTCAAGTAACAATGAATGATAAACGAAACGTAGTAGATCTATTCTTGAAATCAAATAAAACTTTCGACAATTGTATACTACGAACTGGAAGTGGGTATAGTATACTATGTAGTTATGTATACATACAGTATGTAATACATGCATTAAGAGTAGATTACTTACAAGGGCACATAAAGTGCACGTAACTTACAACTGACTTTTTCAATAAACGACGAAGCAATGAAATCAGTGGAATGAATGAGTCACCAACACAATGCTGATAAAATCATTCACAAAGAACTTTCCTCTTTGTACTTTGAATCTTTCCTATTATAATGACATTCTTATAATGGCTTTCCTATCTCCGCCTTCATTCGATGCACTTCTTTCTTTTCTTTTTTTTATAATTCGAACTTTTACATCATACAATTACTAGTTACTTTTTTTATTGAAATTAATTAGCAACATTTACTCTATTAAGCCATTTTTCAAAAACTGCTGAAATTAATTTATAAAGTTCAACAATTTGTTTTATTATTTAGTTTAATATTAATTATTAAAACAATAAAGAAATTCAAGTCAAACATATAAAAAAATTAAGTAAAAAAAAGAAGAAACACGGTTCACATGAAGAAATTTTATGCATAAATTGTAAACAGTTACGAAACCACTTCTTCTCATTCACCAAACAACTTAATTATTTATTCTTTTGATACTGTGGGTTTAAAGATGAGTCCCACTTGAAAACTGCTAAAAATTTCAAATACAAAAGTATCATTTTTTGTTATTTGAAATAGCTAATTTACTTGACAATATTAAGTTGATTTAACATTAAAATTAAAATTTAGTTTTTCAACGAATTTAAATGGAGTGAAGTTTTGCAAAAGTTTATTACATTACGGCAAAAACAAATTAACTTTATTAACCTTTGTATATTTTTTTTTAATTTATCAAGAACAAGAACATGCTTAATTGCCGAAATTTCGCTTAGTTTACGTTAATAGCAATTAATTAGAACAGTTTTTTCTATTATTATTATTCATGACTCAATATTAGAATAACTTTCGTTTCACCTAAATAAATTTTATTATCTTAGATATTAACTATTTACTAAAAAAGGCAAAATAATATAGATTTTATTAGTTAAAAAGCCCAAATTTGAAATTTAATTAAAATTTAAATTATACTTTCGTGAAAGCAATTTAAAAAAAAATGGTAAAATTTATAATATTTCACCATCGAAGATCTATCCAAGTAAGTTACCCAATCTGAAAAATCCAATTCAATGACAAATATCATCGCTTGTTGCCGCAACAGCATTTGTTTCACGGCGAACCTGTTCCACATCATTACAAGGTTGTTAATAAGCATGTTATCACCCTAAATAATTAGGATTCTTTTTTATTATCATCATTGCACTTAACCACTTACTATACAACATAGCAGCCACTACAACAACACAATTTCAACTAGACTTGAAACAATAAATAAGCATTCACTTTTTGCACAATAATAGGGAAAAAAAACGTTCAGTTATCACAGAAACATTCAATTAAAACATAAATGGCAATTTAAATAGACATTTTTTTTAAACGAAAGTAGCTGAATAGACTGGCACGGAATGATACCGAATCGTAATACATTGGCGAGTCCATTAAAACAAATATTAAAAACAACCGAAAACCGTTATCTTATTATTACTCCGTACAAAGGAAATAAAAACAAGGACTTTAATGCAATTTTTAGCAATTTACTGCAAATTACATTGCATTTGCAGACTAACCACACTCGAACAATATAATCTGCGAGCATTAATATAGTAAAGCCGTATAATTATTCGAAATTAAAATGAACGAACTTGACTTACATTCGCGCTCTCAGTTCAGGGCACTTATTTTTAGTTCCGTCTTTTCTTAGACTTCGAAACCTTCGTTGTCGCAGACCTCAAGTTTCATTACCAAAGCAAATGATTTCTTTAATAATACTGAGGAACTTCCCTTAATTGCTCGGAAAAACATTCAGAACTGAAATGCTCATACAAATACAAATAGCATTGCCCTAATCTCGCACAATCTTCATCATCAAAGTGTAATTACAAGCAGATTAGATAAATCCATACGTTCACATAATAAATGAATCATTAAGCAATACATATTGTATTGTTTTCTATTGATGTAAAAAACTACATTTGCGAGGGAACCGGCAAATGAGAATGGCAGGCAATTAAATAAACGCAGGCAAAAACAAAAGCACAATTATTATAAACAATTGCAGAGGGCGAGCAATAACAAAGGCGGCCGTGTGGGCGCAAGTGGCGGTCCGCAGGAAGTGTTGCCAACATCGCCACCCCCGATGAACCCGTGTGTCAGCCATCATTTCGATCTTCGGCGAAATTAAACAATCGCACAGTCGCCGCAGAGAGGAGAACAGCGGCGGAAATATTTATAGAACGATAACGCACCCGAGCAACGGGACTCTTGTATAATTGGATCGCTTTGTTCGGGCACGGCCACACACCGCTAGGCACACGCCGATGATAACACACAACATTGAAACACTCACCTTTTTTTCCTCACTGCGGCAAGATTCCTTGGTCCGAAAAAACAATCATTCTTTCAGCTCTCGACTTCTTCGGAATGGCTAAACGATAAAACACTGCGCGACTATTGGTTTGTTGCAGTCGCAGCGTCTGCACAGCACATAACAATAGAGCCTAAGTCGTTCACTGTGTCAGTTGCACCACTTCTTCATTGTCACACGGATGTATTTACTGTGCAAAGAGAGGTAGAAACTCGCGCACCCCTTTTCCGACACATCCGTCTTCCTGCTGCTGCCACCCGCGAGCGCCGCCAACCTATGACTGCAGCAGTTCCGCAGGATGACGGCAGGTGTCAAACGGCGGCCATCTTGCTTTCAAAAACAAAAGTGGGGGTCATCTGATTTGGAATTTTTCATTTGTTTTGCAGTTTTGCACGGGAATTCTGCCTTAAATTTTATGCATTTTATGAAAAATATAACTGGTCGTTACCTTTTATCTATTGTTTGTGGAATATTAATTGGATTTATTTGTTAATTTTTAAATTTTCGTATCTAGTTGTGGGGGTTGCTTCTTGTACCGCGCAATTTCATAACGAATTTTTGATGGTGGTATTGTATTATTTTGTTAAAATACTCCTTGAAAAAATCGTTTTTAATTGCTAAAAAGTTATAAATTTATTGTATATTAATCAAAGTGTTATAAACAAAGGAATAATGTCGCAAACATCCATAACGTAAGTGATTCGTATTAAAAAAAGCGCTAACAAGGTTATGTTTTTATTCTTTTTTTTTTTTTTTTTTGGTTTTTAGATCGTTTTTTGCAAGAAGTACTCCTAAAGAAACGAAAAATGATGGGTACGTAACTCCATGCATCTATTTTTGAGTTATTTATTGTAGGATAAATACAATGCTTGTTGTTCGGTGCCTTTGTAAATTTACAAGCCCTTCCAAGCAGTTGCCTGTGATTGCTTATAAAAACTTTGATTTTGCTTCACTTAGAGCTTCCTTGTCTACTTCTAAAACCCTGGAAGGGACCAAAAGGGGCAGAGAGTCCAGTCAAAGTGATGAAAGGTATATTAGTTGGATTAGTAACATAAATAATGCTAAATAATTTGTTGCAGTCCAAAAATCAAGAAGAAAACACCTTCAAAAACTACTAATAGTATGTTTTAGAACTATTATAAATAATAAATAACTAACTTGTTATTTTTAAGGCAAAAGAAAGAAGGTGTTAACTCCAAAAATCACAAATACCTTTGTCACTGAAAAGGCTAAAGATGAAATTAAGAAAAATGAAAGTAGTAGTGATGAAGAGGTTTGTATACAACCCCCTACTAGAAAGTCCAAGAAAAGAGCTGTTCTGTCAGATTCAAGTGATGAGGATGTTGATATTAAATCACTTAATAAGAGCCAAAATAATGAAAAAAAATTGAATGAACCTTCGCCTGAAAAACCGCGAGAAAATTCGATTACAGAAGAAAAGGACAAAACAAACAAGGAGGAAAAATCCGAGGAAATTTTACACGAAACAGAAGAAAAAAGAAAATCTTTGAAATCAGAATTGGGTAATAAGAAACAAAGTCCGAAAAAGTCCAAAAAGGAATTAAAGGAAAAAACAGTCAAATCTGAAGAAGGAACCCCAAAAAAGGACAAAACTTCTGACAAATCTGAAGATAATGAATCAAAAACTCCTAAAGAAGAGAAACAAAAAGTTATGTTTGGTAATATTGTTTCTTTGCAAATACAAAAACAAAATAATTATCAACATTTTTTAATTAGGAGTTCAAAACAAAACTGGACCGGAAACTAAGACATACAACCCAGAAAGCAAAAATTACCATCCAGTGGAGTCTGCCACATGGCAATTGGGTGAAAAGTAAATTAACTAAACTAAAACTTAACTTCAACAAAATTTTTAATTTACTAACAATTGTTTGTAGAATTCCCTATTCGGCATTCGCAAGAACTTTAGAGGAAATCGAAAACGTCTCTTCAAGACTCCGAATGATTGAGATCCTAAGCAATTACTTTCGATCGGCTATAGCGTTGACACCTGAAGATCTCATTCCTAGCGTCTACTTGTGCCTTAACAAATTGGCACCAGCATACGAAGGAATGGAATTAGGTATAGCCGAGACATCTTTAATGAAAGCCATTTCACAATCCACCGGAAGAACTGTGGCGCAAATCAAGGCAGATGCACAAGAAACAGGAGATTTGGGAATTGTAGCTGAGAAGTCTAAAAGCAATCAACGAATGATTTTTCAACCGGTACCCCTAATGGTTCGAAATGTTTTCGTCAAGCTAAAAGAAATTGCAAAGATGAGTGGCAATGCTGTGAGTTTTTTGTTTAATAATATTTCTTGAAAACACAAAAACTAATAATTTCAATTGTAAAGGCACAAACTAAGAAGGTGGAAAAGATACAGTCGATGTTTGTGGCTTGCAAAAATTCCGAAGCCAGGTTTCTCATTAGATCCTTAGCGGGAAAACTGAGGGTTGGATTGGCCGAACAATCAGCATTGCAAGCCTTGGCTCTGGCTTGTGCCATGACTCCTCCAGATCCGGACAACAAACCTCCGAAATTGTTAAACCAAGCGAAGAAATTGAGCGCTGAAAATTTCAAAGCTTTGCAAGACGAATACGCGTTAATTCTGAAGACCACTTACTGGTAACATTAGATAAAGTTGTCAGCGATTTTAAATTCATAATTATTCAATTTTAGTGAATGTCCTAATTATGATATGATAATTCCTGTGTTACTTAAACATGGAATTAAAGAACTGCCTGAACACTGCAAACTTACACCTGGAATACCGTTAAAACCAATGTTAGCACATCCTACGAAAGGCGTTCAAGAAGTTCTTTCACGCTTCGAAGGTCTGGATTTCACTTGTGAATGGAAATACGATGGAGAAAGGGCTCAGGTTTGTTATTTGCTTTTAAACTTTGGCAAATGTAACCGAAAAATTGTAGATTCACATGAACGAAAAGGGCGAAGTAAATATTTACAGCCGCAATCAGGAAAACAACACAAGCAAGTATCCAGACATCATAAACCGTTTGGAAAATTGCAAGCAATCAACAGTTCAGTCCTTTATTTTGGACTGCGAAGCAGTTGCCTGGGACAAAGAAAAACTGCAAATTCTTCCGTTCCAAATTTTAAGCACTCGCAAACGCAAAGTGAGTACATTATTTAAAAAAAAAGAAAAGGAAAAACAATTATTTTTAAATTAAAAATTTTAGGATGCCAATGAAGAAGACATTAAAGTCCAAGTATGCGTTTTTATGTTCGATTTATTATATTTGAACGGAGAACCATTGGTCAAAAAGCCATTTTTGGAACGCCGCAAATTACTAAAGGAACATTTCAAACAATTCGAGGGTCAGTGGCAATTTGCCACAAGCATGGACACGAAAACTGTGGAAGAAGTGCAAGAATTCCTCGAGGAAAGCGTCAAAGGAAACTGCGAAGGCCTTATGGTGAAAACTCTGTCGGAAGAAGCCACTTATGAAATAGCCAAACGCTCACGCAATTGGCTGAAATTAAAGAAAGACTACTTGGAAGGCGTGGGTGATACTTTGGACGTAGTGGTCATCGGCGGTTACGTAGGCAAGGGTAAACGTACCGGCACATACGGCGGCTTCCTTTTGGCTTGCTACGACGCAGAAAACGAAGAGTATCAGAGTATTTGCAAGATCGGCACCGGATTTACCGATGAACACCTTCAAACGCATGCGGAATTCTTCAAAAACCACAAGATCGACGGACCTAAATCGTACTACCGCTACGACACTTCTCACGAGCCCGACCATTGGTTCGATGCGGTCCAAGTGTGGGAAATTAAATGCGCCGATTTGTCTTTGTCGCCCGTCCATAGGGCCGCCATGGGTTTAGTGGATCCAGACAAAGGCATTTCGCTTCGTTTTCCACGATTCATTCGCGTTAGAGACGATAAGACTGTTGAAGAAGCCACTTCGGCTCAACAAGTGGCGGACATGTACTCTAATCAAGATCAAATTAAGAACCAGGCCGGTGGTAAAGCAACGGAAGATGATTTTTACTGAAATTATCTATTTTTTATTCGCATTTAATTTCGCAAACACAACGACCAACGGTTTGTCTTTTAAAATAAAGCCATTGGTTTCCTTGAGAGCTTGTTGAGCCATATCTATTGATGCAAAAGTGATAAACGCCTGTCCCTTCATTCGCCCTTCCTTCATGTGCTTAATTTCCACGCCATGTCCTTCTGCGTCTTGGTACCGATTGAATATGAACTCTAGGTCGGAAGTTTCCACTGATTTCGCTATGTTTTTTATGTACAGTTTGTTGTTGGGAACTCCCGGATGATAGTCTTTGAATACAGGCAACACATTTAGGTCTTTTAGGTCCAGTCGGTTTTCCTTCAGTTCGTTTTCGTTAATTACTGACGACTTTACTTCTTGTCGCTCTTCAATAACGGTCACTGCGTTGTTCACGTAATCATTTGTAGGTAGGATTTCATCTAAAGACAAATTTAGCTGAATGGATCTTCTTTGCTGGATTTCAACTTTTTCAAAGACTCCACTATCTTCAATCGTTTTCGTTTCACTATTAATTCTAGGCACTTGTACATTGGGTTTGATAAATTTCGGTCTTTTGATTGCTTTGCTTTGAGGCATTGGTCTCTTTTTTGGTACAAAATTGTTCACTCTATCACATTTGTCGTCCGGATCGCTTTCCAATTCCGATTCCTCCGAGTCCGCCTTCTGCATTTGTGCTTTTTGGTTTGCTCTTACAGTTGCACCTGATTCAGCAGTGGTATTACTGAATGGCGGTGGCAAATTCATACGGTTCATCAAGTGCAACACTTGGTAATAGAATTGAGGAACTGTATCTAGAGCAAAAGAGATATTATTTATGGTTCCAGGATTTGCTTTAGGATATACATATCGCAAATGTGGCAATGGCGGTTGCTCAAAGCCCACGGCACTGTTCAGTGCATTGATCTTCACTATGAACTCATTGTAATTCTTCTTGTTTGATTCTTTGCTTTCTGTTAGTTGATTTCTTATAGATGGAGGTGCAAGACTGTCTGCTATCTTTTTCTCGGCATATTCCACGCACAAAATTGAATCGAGGACTTTCAATTGATGTATCCTGTGCAATACAGCCTTTGTTATGTGTTTATTTTCAAATTTCCCATACACTACACTTGATTGCTTCCGAATTGAGGTGATCACCTTCACATGGATGGCCCCAAAGTGTTTGAGAAAATCTTCTTTTTCCTCTTTACTTAGGCAAGCAGGCAGGTGTTTTACTTTAAGTGTCACGTCACAAATTACCATTTTGATTGGTACTTTTTAAGGAAAATGCATTTCCTTCGTGAAAAAATTTTCTAGTGCAGAATTTAAAGGTTGGGTTCGTTGAGCAACCATTTATACAACATGGCTACCTTAGTAACAAATTCAAGTTTTTTTTTTTTAATTTTATTACATTTCTTACTTACATTACAATCTTACAATTATATATTTTATTTTATTTAAAAAAAGATGTAATCCTTAAAATGTTGCAGAAGTAAAATGAATATGAAATGAATGTAAAAATTTGCGAAGTTTACTCGCAAAAAAATATGAAATAAAAACAAATTTGTTACATTGTTTTTTTCATTATGTATCAAAACGTTTCTTTAAATTGCTAAAAATTTCGTTTCTTTGGTATTCAACTTCACGATTACAGAACCAATAAAAAAGCGCGGGACATTGGTACAAAATCATTTCTTCAGCTATTGTTGAAGAGGGACCATCAGTTACGAATTTAAATTCGCTCAAAGACCTCACTAAAAAAAATTATTAAAACATCTAAAATACATCATTTCAAACAAAGAAAAGAATACAACTTACGGCAGACAGTTCCTAGCAAGAAGCAAGTTTTATGTTCCGAAATAATAACGTAAGCATTTTTATCCAAAATCTTCACATCAAATATTGCAACTGCTTTGTTCTTTAAATAAGGCCAATGAGATAAGAACTCGGAATACTCAACGGTGTACTTCCAATTGTCGTAATGACCGCTTTCAGTAATTACAGCAAAATCCACTCTAAAACATTAATTATAAAATTGCGGCCAACATTTATTTCAAGTTTTCTAATCCTTACATAGTTGGATTGAGCAGTTTCATATTACTAAAATCAGCAACAAATTCCCAGGCAACCACTGGCTTGACATGTCTTAAAGTTGCCTTTTGCTGATAATTATAGTTTTTGATTCTTAATAGAAAGAACGACGTTACCAATAAAAGGATACAAACGGCTGTTCGGCGGGACTTCCATTGGATTCTGGTCATTCTATAAACGACGTTGCTGATGGTCATTGTGGCCACTGCTGAACTAATGTGATTAGACACGCATTTGAAGGAAAGTCGACGGTTTTTATCGCGCTTTGGGCGCTTTATCAGAACGCCCACGCTTCGGACTAAATACAACTGAGAGGAAATCTGTTCTGCACGTGTTTCTGTTTGGATTTTAGGTTTTAGGGGTTTCTCGTTTCTGACATTTCTAGCTTCTGTCTTCTGTTCTTGTCGCTTCTCCGAAGCTTTATGGTCTTAAAAGCTATGAAACCGGTTTTCCAATAAACATAAAGTTCAAAATATTTTAATTTTATTGGTTTAAATACGGTATACTATTTGTAAACACAGAAAAAGATCAAATTTGACTTTATTATGTATTTTTGTTTTCAAGACAGCAGAGCTTTTTACATTTTATAAAATTTTGAATACAACTTTTACAACAAAATCAACGGTACCTACAACCAACAAAGTAAAGTGTGAAAGACGCACTGAAATTTGCACAACGGGATATATTAAAGGCACGAAAAATGAATTAAATAAAATTTAATGATTAAGCAGAGTCCAGAACAATATTAAATCGCAATGATAGGGAGAAAAAAAAACTGATTTCAAAGAGACTTAAAAACCTAATAGTAAAATTGTACACGTTGCACTATTCTCTACGAATTAAACATAATAATCGTAATGATAATAAAAAATAAAAGAAGAGGGAAATAAAAGTGCATGTTTTTAAAATGTACACAAAAAAAAATTGCGAAGGCCAAGAGAAGCGAACGACAAAACAATAAATAATTAAAAAACTAGTTGCTTTCTTTCGTAGACATTATAATATGTATGTACTGTACTAACGATAAACTAATTATACGGACTTTTAAGGGCAGATATTAATATATCTTAAAAGTTAACATTTTTATACATGTAATAGATGTGTTGTTTTGTTTTCTTTTCTTTATAATAATGCCATAACTAATAATAATAATTTAAACAGCGCGCAAGGGCGAATTTGTTTTACAAGTCGTTATCAATTACTTAATGGCACTTATTTGAATGAATAACATCTTTCTCGGCGTTTATTACAATATGCAATTACAATTTATTGGAGAACCACTACGAACGACACACTAAAAAGCTAACGATCAAAAAGGGAATTTCGCCACTTGTAGAACAAATCGCTGCTCTTTATAAAAAGGGAAAACAAAGAAACGCAGCAGCATCTTCATTTCCGATGGACATCGCAGGCGCCGTAATTGTCGCAAATGATCATTGTGCCCGGCATTGTTCGCATGTTCTGATTGTCGATTAATTAACTCGCATATAATTTGTGAAAGAAGTGACCGGACGCAAGCAACACTTGGTGCTTCGCCTTCCATCACTAAGTTCGCGCCCTGCGATGCATCGCAAAACCAATAACAATGGTGCGAAATAATTGTTGCCATCGATAAAGCTTTTTCGAACTAAATACTTGTGTATGTGTGTGTGTGTGTGCAGAACGTAACGTTTAAAAAATATTATTACTAGTAATCCCATATACATACAATTTCCGCGTACTAATTATAGTAGTTATAAATAATTGCATTATTATCATGATCATCTTCTTATTCAGTTAAATACTCTAGTTATACAATAATATAATATTTCCCGGCATATTCTTTTTGTTTTTAATATACTCTTAATTACTTAGTAGGTGAAGAAAGAACTCGCCCCGAAAATAATGCAGCTTCTTCTTTGTTGATCGAATTGTGCCCCTTTTATACCTTTAGTTTTACCCCCATTGTACATAATATTCCAATAAAACATTCAAAGTACTCATCTATTTACAGACTTCACTGCGTGTGTGCATTTTTTGTGTAATGTGTGAGGATTGGAAAACAGCGTTACGTTTTCGCTACGAACGAAAAACAAGGAATGTGTATCCGCTTCCTATTAACAAAGAACATTCGCTTTTCTTTGTATGCTAGTTCTCATTAATTAATTATTTCGTCAAAAACTAAAAAAAAAAACAAACAGAAATTGCCAATGGAATTTAAGAGACAAGTCAATTTACTTCATTGCACATTTTGTTGGTAGTAGGTACATTTAGAAGAAGAAATACATGCAACAAATTATGCAATGACTTATATTTACTAGAATCCTGTTTTGTCATAGTTTTTTTTTTTTGGTTGCGCATCTGAGACGCCTGCTTAAATTTTCTAGTCGACTCAAAATACAAAACTCAATTGGCCCTTCCTATGACTAGAAATCTATATCTGTCAACTATTGGTGTGTGTGTGTGTGTGTTTGTGTACGTGTTACGTGTGTGCTTCGTTTCGAGAGGCATTTGCTTGTGGAATGTACATACATTATACATTGATTGCCATTACGGATCAAGAGAACAAAGTAAAACAAACTTAGATATTAAGCGCATTAACATTAAAAATATTTACTACTAGAATCGTAAGAAGTGACTAAACAAAAGAACGACCCAACAAGCACCATCAAGTTTCCAAAATTCATATAACAATTTGTCTTTTTGTTCATCCGTTTTAATTAATGCGAGAAAAGAAAAATCAAACATTTGCCGACATTTCAAAAGTACACATTATGTAACAAATTTCCGTTACATATTTAGAAAATAAACAAAACAGGCGATTTACCGCAAGTGTACTTTAAAAACCGCCGAAAAAAAAAACCAAAATATTAGGTAAAAATTGTGTAGGAGGTGTAAAATAAGATACAAGAATTAAAGCTGTTTTGTTGTTTTATGGCTTATTCGGTAATATTGGTGGCCCTAATTTGATATCCTCATCATAAAATTACAATTAATTAAGTGTCTCAAATACTGGCTTTGTATGGTTGCTCAGCAAGTGACTTAAACGTATGTATTACATTTATACATAATATTAATTACCCACTAATCATTATGATGTGTTCGATAGCAATCGTTTCTCTATTTTGTCAATAAGAGTGTGGAAAGTTTTTTTAAAAAAATACTGCGTACTATTTACACATGCAACACACATCTTAAAACAAGAAGAGTGTTGTCGTCGTCGACAACTGCAAATGTTTCAATCAATTAATCAAATTGTTTGTTTGGTTTTTTGTGATTCTTTTTTTCAATTTATGTAGAAGATCCGAAAAGACAGATCGTCTTCCTTTAGTTCGCTAACTTACGGCATTAAAATCTAAGTAATGAAATGTGTTAGAGCATGATAAGTTATTTGAGATACCAGTGGTTTGCTTCGGCTTACACTTAAAACGGGACCACGAACCCAACGCAACGCGCAATCAACTATCGATTATCAAATATTATTACGATAGGCAAACAAAACAAATCGCGGAAAGCGTACGAACGAACGTGCTTCCTCGCCTTCGTTTCATACTTCCTTATTATTTTCTTTTTTTGTTTTTGGCTTAAAATATTATTAATCGTTTCTTTCATTGTAAAATATGAATTTTTGGCAAATCAAATTAAACGTCGCCGATGACGGAGAGCAAGATCGTGCTCGCAAGAGTGCACGCACGCGATCAGAACAACTAGAAGTGTTCTCTCTTATTATTTTTTTTTTTTTTGCAATTAAGGCATTAATTTGTTAAGTAATGTCTTTCGGTCATCGAATGTTTGTTTGCTTTGTGTGTTGTCTTATTTGTTAACCGTTTTAGTAACCATACTAAAAAATATAGTAAACGCTAAACTGTCGTTTCTTAACCTTTGGTTTTCCGCTGATTCTTAAGCGAAGTACATGACCTTCTTGGTGTCCGCGTGTACGGTTATTGCTCTGGCCATCGCACCAGGAGTCCGGTCTTCCGACGATCCGGATTGGTGAGATCCCTCGCCACTGCAAACAGGACACGGAAAACAAACGTGAAGTATTATCTCGTATTAAAGAAATGCAAAGAAAAGTGTTATACCTGTCGTGTTCCTTTTCCACCAGGTGGTACCTGGCTCGGAAAGCGACCAGATGGGCATAGTAAGCAGGAGCCGGTATCGATACAGACCGAGTGCACCGAACATAAGTGTGACACAATTGATAAGTCAGACATTGTAACTCATCCGAGTCCAAATGGGAGTCGTCCCATAGAACGTGGTAATGTGACGGTCGCGAAGTACCCTGAAAACAATTGTTTTACTAATTAATAAATCCCATAAAATAACAGTTACATAGAAGAAATACATAGAAAGAGAAGCAGCATACCTGAATGCCTTGATGACTGCACAGATAAAAATCAAATTCGGTCGGATGGGTGATGCCAACATCGACCGTGGTGCCAGCCGGTATATTGCCCGACTTGCCACTCTGTTCTTTCTTGTCAGCACAGAAGAGACGCGTATGATGACGCTTCTGCACCACGATGAACGTAATACCAGGATGGTAATCGGTCTCCAATTTCACGCACGCCTCTCTAATGGCTACTAACTCGTGCTGCAACAGTTGCAGGAACTGTCCCTCAGATACGCCGTCTCTGTAAAGGATGATGCGATGCGGTTTGTACCCACCGGTGGATTTGTAGAACATAATCAGTAGTTCGCTGTAAACAGAAATGCATTTCAAATGAGTCCGACAAAATTAAAAGCAAAATTATTTAAAAAAAAACGGCAGACATTTAAATTGTCTGCAGCAATTAATGATATGAATCCCCGCGGTTTGTTAAATAAGGATGCACTCGTTACACTTACCGAACCATGGAACTTAATTCTTGAATAATCTCCTGGCGATGTTGTTGCACTCGAACGGTGGCGGCGTAACGGGAAGGATGTGCGTCCATTGAACCCACGACGGCCGCAATGGACGGCTTTTTATTGTCGCCGGCCGGCGGATGCGTCACATCAGCGCCCAAGAATATAACAGGCTCGTTGAATATCTAAAAACAAAGCAACAATTACAATTTCCAAAGTCATAAATCACTGAATACCTTACCTTGGGTCTAATGGAAGGTACAAGAATCGAGTTGATGCCTCCTAGCTTAACATTAATTTTGAGACAGAGATTTGAGAGAGTTTGCGGCGAAGTTTTATTAACATTCTTCGCTTGGACGCATTGCGTAGCCATGCCCAAGACGGTATCACCGACACGTTTTACCTCTGCATAAACGGGGGTCTTTCCCGGCAAAACAACAACGACCAACTGAAGAGCTTGGAACGTTGACTTCAAGTACCTAAACATTGGTTCGACCTACACAACCGAAAAAATAAAATACATTAATTTCAGAAATTAAACAATCAAAAAAAAAAAAGAGAGTAAAAGGAAATGAAAAAAATTTACCTGATCAGGTCCTGTGGCGTATTTGCAGAAACAAGGTTGCCCAATGATGGGCATACCGGCATCGTTACTGATCTTCTGCAATTGCTGCGTGAAGTTTCTCAAAGAGTCCTCTCGAACGGTCCTCTGAGGAGCAAAACAAGCAATAGCCCAGACGCGGATCTCCACTCCGGTGAAGAACTGCTTGCCACGCATATCCCAAACGCCTTGATTGGGCAGCGCTTGCTGTTTGCTCTGCAATTCACACCAAATGCACAAATTAAAATCAATCACCCAAACGGATAGCAGATGTATACGTTACTAATCTACCCTTCTATACAAGTTTACTTATGTTTTGTGTATGCATAATGTGCGACTACCACTGAATTCTTTCTAGCAAGCTACAGATATACATTTTGTGTGCGTTTGTATAGGCTACGTAAAAATAAATAAAAATTAAAATAAAAAGAAAGAGGGAAACTAACGTGCCAGCCCACCTGTCCGCTAAGGGAAGCTACGCGGCCTCCGTATTGCAATTTCGGAGGCGGCAGGACGCGACCGCGAACCTCCATCATGTTATTCGAGATGGTCAAGCCGAACTCTTGTACGTAAGCGTCGTTATTGAAGTCGGCGCGTCTCACCAAATTGTTGATTTCTCTTTCTCGATCCGGAGCAGACCTATTTTTATTATTCACAAAGAAAAACATGATATAAACTTTTGTTTTTTTTAATTATTCAATTAGTAAGGTTACCTTGCGGTGGCTTTAATCATGGTGGAAGTTTGCATATCGGTCAGCTTTTTGATACACCTTTGTCCGGCAACGATGTTGCACACCTCCAGAGGTAAATAGGTGTGCTTGTGCTCTTGTCCGACTTGCAGACACGGAAGATGCGGATACCGGAGCTTCATCTTGTACTTGTCCAGGAAGTATTTGGCGACGGTACACTCGACCGTCTGCCCATTGTCGAGCTGTAGCGGGAACGACTGCATCTGAGCTGGTCGTCTCGTCACGTTGCACACCCGATACTTTCTTCGCATCGTGCCGCAATGGGTGATTTCTATTTTGAGACCCTTGATCTCCTTGGTGAACTTGACGCGTTGCGAGTCGGTCAACGGTTTGCGCTGTTCGTTGATATCTCGAATGTCGAGCACTTCGCACATGAACTCGATGACGGGCTGAGCCTTGTAGAAAGCAGTGGCCGACACATCGATGTTCAGCATCATCTTCCACTGACTCGGTCTGACCGACTGATGGAAACCGAACCAGACCTCGCGACCGCCACCGAGTGGATGGTAGTAGCCGTCCGGGCTACTGAAAAAACTGCGACCCACCGGTGTGTAGCTCATCGAAGGTAAGTGACGCATCACGACGTCCAGAGCCAGAATGGCTTCGTAGGGAATTTGGCGCGTGCGGCCCTCGAGGGCTTCTTCGAGTCCATAAAGGGAGACCTGTGCCACCCATTTTATGGACACGCGAAACAGACGGTCTTTGCCCTCACCGGGTAAGGTCACCTCGAGTTCCTCTCGAGAATTCCCGATAGGCAATGGATCTCTAGTGTAGAGATTGCTACGTCCGTCGAAGACCGGCTTAAGTGTGCCGAATATTTTTGTATAGGCATGGACCATAGTTTCGATAATTTCACGGTTTACCTGAAATTATAAGTGTTTTTTTTATCAAAGAGTTTTAGAGTAAGTAATACTACGGACAGTTAAAATATATAAGCAATAATCAGAATTACGTCCCTTTGTAAAATCATTGGTATCATTTAAAAATAAAAAGTGTCATCATAAACATAAAATAGAACAAATCAAAATTTAAAAAAAAAGAGTCATACCTTCCTTGGACATTTATCCGGTTGAATATTAATGTCATAATGGTGAACGTAGCCACGGGGCATAGTAATTTGGAAATGGTTGGCTTTGAGACCAATAGGGCGTCCTTCGCGTCCTAAATTGGGTCGACGGGGACACTGGAAGTGTGGAGCCTCGGCCGGAGACAGGGTGCCGCCGCCGGTGGCACCTGGCAAGGCGACCGCCGTGCTTGTGGTGCCACTTGGAGTGCCGCTGCTGGGGCTCAAAAGTTCCGAGAAGGTCATCGGTGTGGTGGGACTCCCGCTCTGTCTCGGAGGGCTTGCCTGCCATGACTCTGATTATACGCCAAACAAACAAAAATCAATCAAAATTCACTTCTTATCGCACTACACTTAAAAACTACTAATTCCAACCAATATTAAATCAAAAAAGTTTGAATCATTAAGAAAAGCAAATAGAAAATTAACATTTAAAATACCAATCAATGACAAAACAATAATTTGCAAAGGCAACAGTGGAGAAATCCATCACAAAAGAAACAAATAACAAAAATAAAATTAAGAAATCAGTTAAGATTCATCAAAATGACGAACATTTCTTTCTTCATCTGTTTAACGATGAAACAAAAGATAAAACAAAAAGAAGGCGGAGGAGTAATTATTATGGAGAACAGTAAGCCGAATGTCGTCGCTCGCCGACGAAGACATTTTTCGGGTATCAGAAGCAAGAGCAGCAGCTTGCTTGCATTCCTGCTGTCGGCTGCAGGGATAGATGAAATGGGGATCAATAAGTAGAAAGCACTGGCAGACAGACGGGTCAGAGGTCAGTGACCTTTAAGCAACCTGCACGACCAACATATATTCACTTAAAAGACAACATTTCCTTCCTTCTTCCAACGCAGTGGACCTCTTCTTTGTTTATGTGCATGCTTCTTATTTTTATTACTACTTTCATAAGCGCATAAGTGTGACTGGTCAAAAATTGAGCAATCCTAGCATTCTTCTTCTGGGACTCTTCATTAATTTTAATCATTTTTTTCTCGTCAAGTGCTTTCTACTCTTGGCATTTCTTTGCCCATTATTAACCGTGTCAAGTGTCGTTCTTATTAATTCATAAAATAATTCCAGCTAGCAATGAGTAAGTAACATAGAGGCCGCGTCGCGTAAGTTAAAAGTTATGCGTTCGAAACTATCGGCTGCAAACAGGTACCTGCGATTTCAAAGTGCACGTAAATTGGAAATTAAACAAGCCACTTAAACCTTCATTTACGATTCGCCAAACAAAAGTTAATTATTGATTATTGCCCAACTGATTGGAAAAATCGGAAAAATAAAAACGGATAAGTTATCATCGTTCGATTAAGCACATTCAAAATACTGAAAATTTGCCCAACAAACCACCGAATTGCAAGTTTTTTTGTTGTTACAACAATTGCATTACGGTTGCAATGACTCTTTAAAATTTTATTGCAAATTGTGCATCCTTGGTATATGCACTCAAAACTAATACATTCTAGAGGTCGTCAATAAACGAAGAATGTGTGCAAGTGCACCTAAAATAGAGCACACGATCAGGATCACCGCCGTTATTAATTATGCTGATTGAGCCATTGTCCACGCGTTCTGTGCACATTCGCCTATTTCCACACGGCAGAGATGAGCGAACTGTCGTCGGTGCAGGCAGGCAGAGATTCCACAAAATCCTCACGCATTTTCTTACGCGAACTATAGATGCAGCAGCAACTATCGGACACAACCTCGTTTCGTCGTCGTCGTCGTCGTGTGTACAAAATACACTGGTACAGAATGTACACACACGTACAGAATGCACACGACGGGCGACAAACAAAAGAATTCACGCGGCGCATTTTTTCCGTAACGAGTTCGACTGGTGTACTTACGCCCCCCTTGTTGAGGATACATTTCCGTTTATAAATCCAGCACAAAACTGCACGAAACACACACCACAAATCCCGTAACTGTCTCCTTCAAGTCCACAGCTCGGCAGACATTTGCAATGAAGCTAGCCTACTGCTAGGCTGTGCTAGCATTCGGGATTGGGGATATGACGTCACAAGAGCATCTGCTCACGCCAGCGCTCTGGTGTTCGCTCTGTGCGTTTCACTTGCACCCACGTCTCACGTTTACCGACACGCTATCGCCGTCCTTCTTGGCCGTAAGTGGTGCGTGTTAAACGCGCGCCACGGGCACCTCGTTTTCCCTTTGAATAATAAAATACGAAACGGTTGAATTGTCGCTTGCTTGCGCGAACTAAGGTGAATCTGCTACATGTGCCGCTGGATGCGGACGACCAGCGTTACCCTCTTCGTCACCGCATGTGCAATGAGTCATTTTCCAGGAAACGATCACGTTTTCCTCTATGCAAACAAAGCGTACGTCACGTTTTCCCTTCGAATATCGACGACCTCGAAAATTAGCGCGCATGCTCCCCCAATTTTTCTTTTTTATAAACAGTTCGTTGGTTGGACAACTTCAATTACATTCGCCTTGAGCGCGTTTATAAACACCACACAGTTATTGCAGTTCTTTGAAGTGAAACCTCGTAATGACTGCGATTAAAATGTCTGCAATTTGCATGAAAGCTTACCAGAAGAAGGGGGCAGATTGCTTTGCGACATCGGGGGCTGTGGAGCTGCATGCACTGAAGGACGATGGAATAGCGTCAAATCGGTGGTCAAAATTTGCTGAATTCCAGGACCCTGCATACTTCGACCCTCACTTTCTGCTGCAGATAGAGACATTCTAACGAATTGTTTCTGTAATTAAAATTAAGAAAAACAATTATTAGAGATGAGTTTTCGAAGGATTAAACAACCACTAGTACTTCCAATTTGTACCGCTGGTTGCCTACAGTCAATTTCTTACAGGTAATTAACAATCCAAATAAATAACAAAAAACATTAAATAACACGCGACGAAGTGGCGAAACGTCACAGAGAAAACACGTTAAAATTATAGGTAATTCTTTGATCGAGCGATCAGCGTCGTAGGAAGCGAAATTCGTCTTCAGCACCGATTGACACACATTGCGCGACTGGTTTTGGACAATTATTCGCACGGCGAAAACGTGTGCTCGCTTCTCGGCACTAAAAGCGAATTGCGAAACAAAGAGTACAACGCGCTCGGCGTGTTATTCTTCTTCGGATGCGTTCGTTTCGCGTGGAACTGCTCATTATCTGTCATGGCACTTGTTACTGTAATGATCAGCGTTTAGCCGTAACGTGCGGCATTGTTTACACAGCAGGTCGAGTAATGGAGCGCGTAGGATGGCGAACAGGAACGGCGGGCAGACACGCTCGAATACTGCGACTCCAATAAACCGAATGACCCCTAAACAATAATTACGTGAATGGCGAACGATCGCGTAGACCGATGTGTTACGCGCCTCTCTCGCGAACGAACCATCGGCATTGTTATTGGCGACCTAAGACAACACCATTGACGTCTGGTCGCACATACTCCGTTCATGTACACACTATACCACTACACGCAATGCAGCCTGCCAGTGGCTGACGAAATGTCTCCCTCACACTCACCTGCCGATAATCCGTAAACGTTCATTTGACACACGCCTCGAGCTGGTGCACCGAGACCGGAGAATCGCTGTGAGCACGATGGCGACGCGTTCGTTCCTACGGCTTCTTCGTATTGCGATTAATTTGCGATAACCATTGCTGCTGCCTCTGGTGCTGGCTGCCCGCGATCGCTGCACTTGTTTTGTGTGTGTCTAGGCTCGGCTCCCTTCTGCGCGGGCGCACTCCGGAGCCTCGCGTTGCGTGCGAATTTCGTTCGTCTCGCGCGATGCAATTTCACGGGACAAATAATCCACCAACAAGGATTCGCTTTATTCTCACCCGACGATATTCGCAATGGTTTTTAAATGACGACTTCGAGTCACGGTTGCTGGAAGGCAATCAAACACGCACCGGCTTCGGCCACATGTTGTTCCTACAGTTACGACCGCTTCTTGCCCTTTGTTTTCCGCTCATAAACCACTAGACTATTAAAAATGACTCCCGTCTATATGGTGTGTGTGTGTGTTTATTGATCCTCACGTTCAGGCCGACCTTGAAATTGGCTGGCTCTGCTACTGCTGCCGCCGCTGGAAACTATGGTCAAAACATGCCCTTGCGCACTGACCTTCAAAAACGACCATTGTGGGAAATCGATGCAGCTCCGCACACGTACACTTGCATAAAAAATTGTGCCTTCATCTAGTGAGCGCATTAAAACATAACGACGGCCTCCATGACGACAGGTGGCCTAAAAAATATCGGGTTACCTTTGCAGCAGATAAGAGAAAGAAAAGATGGTTCTCTGGATTTGCACACTAAAAATTACGCTTCTTTTTATTAACTTAACAGAAAAGTAATCGGTAATTTAATTATGTAGTACTTGGAGTCCTTATCTACCGTCGAATACGATTACTGAAATAAACTATTAAGGAAAACACAGCTTATTAGCACATGCTATCAAGGAATAATTAAAAAGGATACATCTTTTGGTCCTCTTTTTGTACATGATGCGATAACCACACTCTCGGCATCTGATTGGGTCCCGAGGTCGAATCTCGTTTTCATTGTGACATTCTGGAAATTATATTAAAATAAAATATTTATCCAAACAGTTCAAACAAAACTAAACAAAATATAAAAACGTGAATGGAAATGACATAACCTCAATTAGACTCACCACCGCAAATATATACCATGGGAGTCTTTGTTGTCGCTGAATCTTTACTAGAAGGCTCAGACATTGTTTCTGTAGTCTTAAACACAATAAAATACTTTTTATACAGTTATAATATAATAATTATAAATGAATGCCAAACCGTTGTTTACGATTTTATTATTTGACGG
>JASKGO010006192.1:0-54360 GCA_030556065.1 Holobus sp. GC000080
TGTATGTTTCTGTGCCTTCACCTGTATTCTCTACCGTGCCCACCTAAATGCTGCACTGCCGCTATGTATTTGCATTTTAATGTATGTCTCGGCATGTGCCTGTGTGTGTGTGTGTGTGCGTGTGTGTTGGTGTAAAGGTAAGGCAATAAAATATATCCCAACTCTGCGAGATTTACGCTTGTTGATAAACGTAATAAATTATCCGGAAATATTCTCCGCCACTTGCTTATTATGTATGTGTTGGGAGACGTTCGGATAATAGCTGTTTATGAATATGTTAATGCACTTGAATTCCTTCAATTTTTTTCTTCCTTCTGCTGCTTTTTTACTAGCAGTTGGTCGCTCTCTTGGTTGAATCGAAAATGATGAAGATATTTATTTATGTGGCTGCTAAATTTTCAAATGGTAATTTTCATTTTAGATGTATTAATTTAATAACGAAATTGATGTTTTCTTAAACGTCGTTTTCATGGCTTAATAAATTATTCTTTGGATGATAGAAATTTAATTTCAGCATTAATTTTATAATTTAAATAAATAATCTTGAGGCAAAAAAAATTGTTGGTGTCATTAAAAATATCTAATTTTCTAATAGAAGCAAAAAGCAAGAATTTAAAAGCTTGCAAGAAATATGAAGTGATAAAATTATTAACGTCTCCTATGAATCTCTCTACACTAGCTGCACATAATAATATTCACTTGACTGCCCTGAAATTTGTCACCGTTATCCTGTAAATTATAGTGAGGGTATTAAAACTCAATTAAATGCCTAGAAACGGAGCTCATTAATAATAAAGCGAGCGGTGAAGTGAAAAGTCCGCGGCGGGAGCGCACCCATGTAGTGCTGTAACTTTAATTTGCGCCGTGCAATCATAAAAATCGCGGCGACCTTGAAAATAATTAAAAGAACGCTGATTAGGGCGGGTGGAGTAAATTCGTAAGTCATGCGAAAAGCAAATTACACAATGTTTGCACGTGAATTGTGTGAAATCGCCAAGGACGACGACATACCTATTGCGTTGTTATCGTCAAGTTATCCTGGAATTATTTAATAGAGCAGAAAATTAGGACTCGCTCATAATTATCCCGCTGTTTACTGCCGAAGAAAAGTAAATAAATTTTAAGCGGGTCAAGCGACGTTGAAATTTCCAATCCTATCAAAAATTCAACGGAGGAAAAGCTAGGGAATTAATTCGTTCCGTGCATTATCGCCACTTTACATCTGACTATTTCGATTATGATTTGAATAAATTATATACGGCGTCGCCATGAAAATGGCCGTATAGAATGTCGGTGGTGCGAAAGGGGTTGAAATTGATTTCTTAAAATTTTCACCACATGGAAATATATTTTTGGGGCGTCGCGCGGAGAGATTCGCCGGCGGTGTAAATTGTGTAAAGTTCATCCATCAGTACATTTACCTACAATGCATTTGAATATAGCGCGTCTATTCATTCGTCAGTTGGTACTATTCAGGCCATCATCATTCATCGCATCAATCATTTTCGATTCGGCCGCAACCGACACGTATTCAATCGTAAAAATGCGAATACAGAGAGTGTAATAATTCATGCAAATATGTTTGCGGATTCTCTGCGCAACGAATAAGGAACTTTAAATTGTCTCCTTATTTTATCCCCATGTATTTGTTTTCCGCTTGTAAATTTCTTCCACCGAAAGCTTCCACTTAAGACGTGACTCGAATCGATACCCTTTCTCTTCTTCCGCTTCTTCTTTTGCTTCTTTCCCTCTTATTTTATTATTAACTGCAATATTTATATGTATTTTCTTTTTTGATTTATGTGAATTATAAGTTTTGTATTTATTTATTAAATTTTGTATTCTAAATTTTTTGGGATTTTTTTTAAATTTTTGTTTCGAGGTGTGGATTCAAAATTTTATTTATAAATCAATTTCCTAAGAATTTAATTAATTAATTTAATCAATAAGTAGTTTAAATAGATTCTTAAGTTTTATATTTAGTAACAAATCTAAAATAAGAAAAAATTCGGTCGAAGCGCCTCTTTTATTGTTATTTTATTGTTTGCTTAATACGCTGCCAGAAAATAATTGATAGCTTTAAAACTAATTAGGCTAAAGTAATAATTTTAGTGTTTTTTAAAAGGTAGTTTAAAATTCTATTTATATAATTTAAAAAAAATATATTTGTTTTTATAGTACAAATTACATTTATTTTTACAAATAAAACACTCTGTATATAGTCAGAAAATTATTTTAATTCAAAATTTATCTTGAATAATCAAAGGCAATTTATTTAGGAATGATTTTGTGAAAAAGATATAAAAATTGATCGAATAGTTTGTTTTTTATAAACAAATTTGTCAATGTAGTTTTTGCTTCGAAGCGTCCCATTTAAAATACATTGAGTACTGCGTTAGTCAAACGGAAAAGATAAGTCAAGCGCTGAGCTGTTAAAAACGAAAAAAATTAATATCTTCTGAAATAATTAAGCTAGATAATCAATTTTGATCTCATCTTAAAGATAATTTCACCTGCTATTAAAATTATTGTAAAATATTTAATTTTTGCTTTTTTTATAAATAATCTATTGAATTTTAAACTGAAACGTAAAAAAAAACCTATAAAATTGTTAACATTCAAGATTTAATTTAAAAAATAAAATATAATTTATTTAGCAATAATTTAAAGAAAAAAGTTTTGAAAATGATTCATACGTTAAATTTTTATAAACAGATATATAAAAGTTCTATTTCTCTGAGAGCGTCCGTATTTATTTCATATCATAAAACAAACAAAAAATAATTAATAACTTAAAAACTAATTTAGCTATCATTTTGTAGATGATTTCATTCATCATTTAATGTATAATTAGGAAATATTTTATTTCTTGTTTTTATAATAATACATAAATTATTTTTAAAAATGTACCCTGTGTAAAATCCGAAAAATGTTGAATTTTAATTAATTTTTCATTATAGTTTTTTAAGTTGAATTTAATAGAAAACTATAATTTAAGTTTATATTATTTATCTTTTCAAATCTATATGACCAATTAAACTATCTCTATTTTAATAATAAAACTTTAAAAACCGAAAATTTTTCAATAATAATTATAAAAATTAAATTATAATAATTAAAATTTCCTAATTATTTTTTAATTATAATTAAAACTGCCGAAATGAACAAGTAGAACAAAAGACAAAAAAAAATGCAATATGAAAAGTTTAAAAGGGAGACATTAGACCCTAGTTTATTAAATACATGTTTTAGATTAGGTCCCTGTGCAAATTAATTCGCAGCGTTTAATTTATGAATATTGCCATTACGTAGAGCTGAATGCAACGCTTTATGTCCCGAGGATTAATAACGCGGATCCCGTAAGGACTCAATTTCATAATATTGCCTTTGCATTCTTAGTTCCTGCCGCCTGCACTAAACCTTAACTGCTGACAGCTTCTTCCACTAAAATTGTCTTTTTCGCTTCGTGCCCTTCTTTTTCCCGACGACGACGACTTTGTCGTCATTGCTTTGATCTCTTTTCCTTCACAGCGAAACTTTTAAATAAACTGTCAGTCATATTTCTAATATAATTTCAGGTGTCGATGAATAATCCTTGCCAGTTAAAGTTTTAATTGAATTTTCTGTTAGTGTTTCATCTACTGAAAAGAATAAATTATTTTAATTATGTTATATTTTAATTTAAAAAAAAAACCTATTAATTCATTATCTAAATATAACAACTTTTAGTAAACCAATTAAAGATTACATAAAATTAACATAAAAGTTAATAGTAAAAAAAATAAACTATTTGAATTGAAAGTAGAAAAGTTAATTTTAGTTGAGTCGGCTTAGTTTTCGAGAATTAAAATTATTAGGCGTTTGTTTAATGACTCTTAACCATGAAACTAAATGATAAACAGGCGGAAAGTTCATATTGCAGCGAGCAGGATACGCTGTCGGTTCGCTAAAAATATTGACCGAAATTTTCACTTATTAGTCCAATTTGGAGTGGGCTCATGAAGCAGCTGCCTAGCGGATGCTGCTGGTCTGCGCGCGCTTAATTACCTCTAATTAAATTCTTTTTTTTTTCAGCGCGTTTCGCCCGAACGCGTCGTAGCTTCACGCATTAGAGCAAATACTGAAATAAATTTCTCTCCTCAACGTTCGTGCGAAGCCCGCTTTCGGTCGTTTTTAACTTTATACACTGCGCCCACTTTTTTTTCTGTTGATTTTTTTTTGCATTTGTTTTTTTATTTTTTAACTAAATTAAACTTTCTAATAATATAAGTGGAGAAAAGCTCTGAATATCTCTATACTATATAAATTAGAATATAAAAACTAAAAAGAAAGAGAAGTATAATATAGATAGAAGAAGAAGAAGAAGAAGAAGAAGTAAATACAGATGCGTTTATGCATTTAACATAATAATAATAATAACCGGTGCGAGGGTGGCAACCCCACTGAGTGTATTACACGCGTGCCACCTAAATGTACAAGCAGCATATAGGTATTGGGTACAAGCAACATCGTTCACTGTATGTTCACCATGAATCACCCTTGCGAAGCATCTGTCATTGTGACACCCGCTCGATGTCTATTTATTATTATCACCCTGCATGCATAGATAGACTTAGATTCGTATCGCGCGTAAGTGCTACATGCAGCGCGCAGAATTTTCATATGAAATTTGAGCTTAATATTCCGCATCCAAGACGCATACAGAGAGGCAGAGAAATAGAGAATATTGCGAAATTTTTCAATTGAAAAGCGCACGATATTCGGATGACGACGATGCGAAAAGAATGCACTATGAAATCTATTTACATTTACAGACCAGTTTTTTTCTCTTTTCGTTTTGGTTTTTATTTTTGGCTGCATTTACGTGCGTTGATAATTTAAGCGGTATTATCGACGTTTGAATAGAACCAAATAGATCGTTTTGAGCTTTTTGACACTCCCTATACAAACTACGAAATACGTAATTTGCTGCTGTATAGGCAGCAGGATACAGGATGTTTTATTTTCGCTCTACGCCACGCGGACCTATAATTTCGAAATGAAGCTTTTAGTATTCTTAAGATTTAAAGAGCTGTAAAGTGTTTTATGTCCTTAGGAAATATTTTATGAAGTGAATGGAGTAATTTTTAAAAATAGTTGGAACGATGCTTGTCGCAAGGTAATTAGAGCTTTTTTTCTAACGTAATTAGTATGGAGTAATTTTCCTCTGAAGTACTGTGCACTTCCTGGCTGGATTTCAGTTCTCAGTTCGGAATTTCAATGTTGAATTATGGTTTACTTAGAAGGGGTTTTAAACTGACATATGCGTTATGATTGGCTGGAAAACTTTTGTGTTGAGTGTTAAGAAACTTTTGTTTGCATCACCAGTGGTCACAACTCTAAACAAATGAAAACTAGACAAATATTGAGCAAATTGTTGTATTTTTTAATGTTAAATGTGCAATTTTCTTAGAAAATCAATTAAATAAAGTGTTTCATTCAAGATTTTGAAAAATTTCATATCACACTGATACTTGGAAACGCTTACCTACGTAATAAAAAGATTTTCATCGGCTTTATATCAATCATCTGATTACTTTCAGATTGATTTATAAAATAACTTTTTTAATTTTGATTAATTAAATTATGTTCTATTGACTCAAAAATTCACTGGGCTCGTTTTTCTTTTCTTCTTCAATTAAATAATACATTTTTCATTGAAGAAGAAAAGAAAAACAAGCCCAGTGAATTTTTGAGTTAACCACTGTAAATAATTTAAGAAATTTCCAAATTTGGAAACCTAAGCACAACGTAATGCTTACATCAATATTATAAACTTTGAATAAGCGAGACGTAATATGCAAACAAAAGCAATGGCGCAGATGACATTACGGCGCAAACATCTTTCAGCACAAACGATGACGATTTACATTACATTGTGTGTAAGAATATAATAATATAACAATCAATTCATCATCGTGCACGCATCATTATCTCTCAGCACTCAGCCCTTAACTGTTTACCCCCAACACAATTTGAACGTAACGAAGCTTAACGCAAGCCTATTTAATGCGAATAAATACATTTACTTGTGTCTGAATTTGTTTAGTCATATTATTACGTGCGTCTATAACTCTCTATACAATATATATATTTAGTTTTACCAATACACAGGGTGTCCCAATATCTATTAAAAACCATCATAACTCATTTTATATGGTAAACAGATTTCTTGGAGTATAAATTACTAAAGAAATCGAAAATTTTCACTAGTTTTTTTTTTAGATAATTCGGGATCCCGAAGATTTATTCAATTTTTTCAATTTGAAATATGTTGAGCATTTATTAATTTATGAAAATTTTACCTACTTATTACCAAATTTTCATTTCCTATCTATGTCTCTATTACCAACAAAAAGTTATCTAAGCAAAGCGAATTAAAAAATGGAACACGCTGTATATGTAGCTTGAGTCTCGTCATAGTTGGCAGCAACAGCCAACAGCGGGGGCAAATATTACAGTTTTTACACAGTTTTTAAAGGTGATTCGGCCCCCCCGCGCGCGCGTGTCGAAAGAGCGCGGGCATATAAAATGTACTTTATGGCCCCGGGTACACTAAAAAGAGATATCGTGTGTTTTCAGCATGAGTCACGACGTGATAGAGATTGATTTTTCATAACACACCCCCGAACGCAGTAAAAGTTACAAAGCAACGGCATCACGACTGAGCAATAGCTGCTTCTGCTTTTGCCGCTACTGCTGCTGCTGCTGCTGCTGAAGAAGAAGAAGCTGCAGAAAGAGTGTCTAAGTTTTCGCTCGACGAGCCTCCATGATTCACATTTAATAGCATCCTCTCTATATTTTCCACCCACGCTTTTGTACTGTGTATCGGTGTAAATGCATAGGGGGTTGCTGTGTGTGTGTGTGTGTGTGCGTGTCTGTATGTGGATGTAATAAAATAAATTTCCGACGCGTCTGCTATTAGGCTCTTGATTCAATAAATTCTTACTTATATCATATAAAGGTAAATAAATATCGGCGCGAAGAGCCGAAAATATTTCTTCCGTTTGCGGAAGAATAAAGGGGGTTCTTTGCGATCCAAGAAATACGCAAAGCGGTAATTACGAATTTTCGATATTGGAAGAAGCTTCTTAAATTTAATTAACGTCTTGTATTCCGACTTTAAAATTATATTGCTAATCGGAACAGTGTTCAGTATTGAAAGCAATTTACGATGCCTTTTGTTAAGTAATTTCTTGGCTTTTTTAAATGTTTAATTGTTTTGAAAATAGATTTCTTTTTAATATTACAAATTGCTAAATATTAAATTTTTGTTTTTGCTTGTTTCAGGATTAACTAATAGGACATGGATCCTGATAGTCCTTCAGTGTCAAAGGTAGGATTGAATAATTTATTCTAAATCGTTCTTTATTACGATAAAAGTTGCAATAATTAGCAATAATAAATTAAAAAAGTAATGAAACGTTACAAAACTGGCCCCTATGCATTTTAATTGGTAGATCGATTAAATTAATTTATTAATTAGTTGTTTAGAAAATATAATTGAAGCTGTAGTTTTAAAATTTATTTTATTTTTATTAATATATTTTATTAAGAAATACTTAATAAATATATCAATTAAAAATCAAGTAATTTCCAAATAAAATCACAGATTAAAGACGAGGGTTCATTAACCCTATCTGAACCACTGTCAAGTACAAAATCAACAAACTTCTTTATTATGCCCTAGTATTTATGATGTAATATAGAATCATTCATCATTCTCGAGCGAAGAACTACTAAATTTTCGAAATCATAATGGAATTATAATTATAGTTTTATTGTTAGCCATCATCAGAAATTAATTACCATAATAAAGTGTCAATTTATTTCTGTGCTCTTTTGCGGTCGCAAACAATTCTTTTATTCTTTCTTTTTACTTTCTCCCATCAGTAGTATACTTTATAGCTTATCCAAACAATATTTCCCCCGCGAAACGTTAGTTTCGGATTAGTATAGAACGGCGGAAGGAAACGCGTAGTATAAGCAACCAGTTACTAGTCCTTAAAGAACTTCAGCTTTGTTTTATGCTTGACGCTCACTCATTCATTCTCTTCGAATATATTCCGAAAGCTTTCGATAAATGTTTCTTCTCTTTGTTTTTTTTTTTTTTGTTTTTTTATCTGTTATTTATTTTTATTTTCATTTTTTTTATGTTGCATAGTGATAATTTGAGTTTTTCAATTAATAAATTGGAATTTTGTTTCCATTTTTTACAATAATTCAATAATTCTTCAAATCAAGTCGAAAATATTTGCTTTTCCATTATATTATCATTAGAAAGTTTATTTTGCGGTGTGAAAATGTTTATATTATATGTATATATAAAGTGTAAATTTGGCGCATAAACGGAAATTAATTCGCATCGAGTTTAATCTGAAATTATGTATGCCTCCGATCGTGCGTAAAACTGCTGTGCTTTGCTCCTTCAAAAATTAACTGGCGCCCCATATGGAGCCGTCCCGCATTTGTTGCTATGTATATATGTGTGTGTGAGTGTGTGTGTAGGTGTTTGAATGTGTATGAAATGTAGTATATGTGAGCGAACGTGCGAAATTTATTACATTTAATGCCATAATCGGTCGCCCTGTTATTAGTTTAGTTTATACACATGAAATGGCTCCACCGACAGAACGAATTCGCGTTTTAACAATAATCGCATGCAAACGTAAATTTCGAAATGTAAACAAATTTTAACAGTGCATTCATTACGACTATTGTTTTGCTTTTAATGCTAATAATAGCCATTAATACTATTCGTTACATTTATATATTATATTCCTAATGCAATTGTAAATTATTTTGTATTTGCAATATTATTGGGCGTATCAATTGATCAAGTTCCATTTCGATGCTTCGTTTCGTTGCAAATCTAACATTTTTACATATGGCGCTTTTCGCACCCTGCATACGGGATTCAGTAACTATAATTACCATATACTAATGGATCCGTTTGGATTTAGGGGAATCGAGGAATCGATAAGGTGCAACATGCAATTAGCAAAGTTTCAATAAATCCAATTACTTCGATATAATGCGTCATTAAAAATTAATCGCGAAGCGAGCGAAGATTTTCATTGGTTTCAACTTTGATTTATGCATCACATTAATTTGTCGGTTGATTTCAGCCGCTTAAAACTGTCGATCCGATTAATATCTTAACGTTTACGATGACACCGCTTTTATAGTAATCGCGGCACGGCTATAATATTAATACAGTAATGCGCGATTCGCATACTCACTGACGTTTATGCAGACAGGTACTATGGCGTATTCATATCAACAATATTGTGGCGGCGGCGGCAGCAATGGAAGCGGGCAGGTGGGAAGAGAGGAGGCGCACTTTCGAAATTTGCATTATTTATTAATTTCAATCTGTTACGCAAACATATACAGTATAGCACCGCACTGCCGACAATTTATTATTGCTGCTATTGTTTCGAGATAATTAAATTTGCATGCTTATCATAATAATGGACGTAATTATTTAGTATATAAATGTCTATGGCCATTATATTTTATTTAGTTATTGATTGCCCACATTTGAGATCGCTTTTTGCGCGTTTACATTTATGTATTTTGATCTCTCTTTGCTGGGCAGAAAGCTTGGTTTACATTGAAGTTTCACAAAATTTTTGATGTAAATGATCTTTTCTTTAGATAATTTGTTATAGTTTTCGATGCATTTATGAAGAATTGACTAAAAAAATATGGAAAAAATAATTATTTTTTGTTTCAATTCAATGTTTTTGAATTTTCATCTATCTTCTTGATTTCTTCTTAAGTCAAAGTTTCATTTATCAAATTGGGGAGCTCTATTCTGAAAAAATGATTATTTCTTTTTTAATATTAAGTCAACGATTTTTTGAATTAACATTCAATTTTTTAATTCTAGTTTCAAAAATGATTATTTCTGAGTTTTAAAAATGTTCATTTTTTTTTTTTTAATTATTTTCTCTTGAAGTCAAAGTTTTATTTATTAATATTTATTAAAATGAAGAGCCATATCCTCAAAATTATTATTTTTTAAGTATTAAGCCAATGGTGTTTTGCAATAACAGTTATTTTATTAATTTCAATTACTAAAATGATTATTTCTTATTTAAAGTCAAAGTTATATGAAATTTGGAATTAAAAAAAAAAGATTTCTTTTTTAAGTCAAAGTTTTGTTTATAAATATGAGAAGTTTTATTCTCAGAATTATTATTTCTTTTTTTATATCAAGTTAAAGATTTTTTGTAAAAATAATAATTTTAATTACGATTATTTCTGATCATAAGTCAAAGTATTATTTTTTTCAAAATGGGGAGTTTTATCTTCAATTTTATTACAATTTTTTTTTAAATATTAAGTCAAAGATTTTCTGATTTTAAGTAAAAGTCATATTTATCAAAAATTGGGAGTTTAATCCTCAAAATTACTAAAAAAGAAATAATATTTCGTTAAAGGTTTTTTAAATAACAATTATTTTGTTAATTTTTTTTTATATTTTATTTAGTTATAAAGTATATTAAATAAAAAGGAATTTTCAATAAAAAAAGGAACAATAAATCAAATAATAATTTTTTTTTAAAGAAAAAAAATTAAATTAAAAAAGAAACCATTTGCAAAAGAATAAAAGAAAGAAAAAAAAACAATAGGAAAATAGAAATCGCAAAGGAAAAATGTGTCCTCCAGAAGGTAGTTGAGCAAGGTGGTGTTGAAGTGACTGGCGGCAATGTCGGGCGACGGTGGCAGCGGTGATGGTGGTGGTGGTAAAGCGACGCGGCGCACTCTCTAGCCGTGATCGGGTGCGGGTCCGTGCCTCGTCGAACATCCACAAGAGGCAGTATAGACCTCGACCGCCGTAACCAGCACAACGACGCGACGCGTATCGCACGCACCGTATTCTCTTCCGGTCCGATTTCGCGCGGCGCGAGCGTTAAATTCAAATATCAACCCTCACTACACCGAACACTCATACACCCCATACTCACCACCTATACATATCGTAATACCTACATATACACAGACAACAATCCTATATGTGTGTGTAGAGGACCCGCCCCTCGCCGTACTACTAAAATATATCCATGCACATCAGTTTCATATCAAATGATAACAGCGTACGTACGTAGGGGTTGTAATGATTGTCTGCTGCGTATACCAATACAACAATATGCGTTTGAATGGTGATTCGATCGACTTTGCATAATAATTGTGCGCGGCAACAATTAAAACCATTCACATGTCTTTAGTGGTCTCGTTCTAATTACGCTGCGTGGGTGCTAACTATAAGAGATCAACTAAGAGAGTTATCATCGGGAGGCGCACACACATTTCAGTGCACACACTCATCGAGTGAGTGGTTTGCCGACACCACCGACACCGACACTAATAATAAACTCGTTATAACTTTAGTGATTACCTTAATTGATTGTGCTCGTCGGTTTTTAATTAAACTCCTGTCTTCTGCTGTTTATCTTTTCCTACACCCCGTTGCCGCTACCGCCTCCACCGCCGAAGCATCTATAACATAATATACTACCTGCTTCTTCATCTGATCTAAATCGTCTGACGCGATTTGACGCGAGTGCGAAACTTTCGGCCACGGATTAAGGCAGACATGTAATCTGGAATGATATAATACTGTGATTAATAACGAAACACTACCCCTGGGATATAATCTTGGCAGCACCTAGCTAGTTTATCGAAGAAGTGGCGGCCGTTCTTCCATCGGAAAGATGAAGATGCGTTTTTACGCGATCGCTCTGATGCTGATGCTACCGTTTTCGCTGGCAGCTCAAGGTACAATAACGCATAATTATATCGTAAATTACATTTTGCTCTTGCTCCTTTTCTTTCTTTACTTTATTTTTCATTCTTCATTTTCGTTCACTTTGGTTGCGAGTTTTGCAGTTGTTGCTGTCTGCATCTCTGATGTTTATTTATGTGCTATTTTCGGAATCCGGTTTTGGGGAATTTCTTAAATATAATATTAGCTGAATGGAAATTGGTTTGTCTCCCGTTACTTTCTATATAATGTGCATAAGCGGCTTTCAAGTGCGAGCAAGTCCCGAGACCGGAGGGTTGGTGTTTGTTTTTCATTTACGGGTTGACGTTCCACGCCCCAAATCGTCTCCTCTTAACTGATTCTTCGACGACGCAAACTTTTAATTGCTTACATCCACCTCTATTGAACATTTAGCCTAATTATTTATTGACGTCTTTTTAGTCTTGTTTACGTTTCAGCTACAAGGATTTGCTTTTAATTTAGTAATTTTGTGATTTAAATTTCCAACCTCCGAGAATTCGGGGGGCTTAGAAATTGATAACAAAACCCCAAACATTTCAATACGGTTGTAACATACAAAAAGTTGAAATAATTTTCCACATTAGCAAATGAAGAGAAAAAAAAACAGTTTAGAAATAACAGCCTTGAAACTTTTAAACAATAATCATAGCTTTCGAAAATCCAATGAGCATTTATTGAAGTTTGTTTCAATTCCGAACGCGCGGGTAATTTGGGGTTACAATTTAAAAGACAAAAACAAAAGCGAAACTAAAGCGAACCGACCATCAGGCGAACTGCTGAATATAACTGGAAATTGAAGCATTAAACTAATTTCAGGCACGCAAACAATAAACAGGCGAAAATTATTGTCAATCATTACCGATAGTTAAGTTGGCTGAGTGCTTCAACCGGTTAGCTATTTACTAAATTGATAGCAGCTTAGAGCACCATGTATATGTATTGTCTTGTTGACAGTTGGTAATAGTAATTGCAAGTCAGGTATTGTACATACTACTTGTAATAACGTTAGTAATAATCATCATCATCAGAATAATTTAATAGTAGTCCTATATGTGCTAATAGTTGGCCGGAAACTTAATGGAAATGCAATAAGTTGCTTCTATAACAGATCGATCGCCCGCTCCAGTAAGTCATAGCCAGAGCACTGACTCCCTCGGTGATCATAACTCATAATGCATGGGCGCAATACCGTTCAAATTAATTTACAATTTCCTCTCTTTGCGTTTTTGCTTCTGCAATTATTGGCCGCGATTATGAATGCATAGTGTTTGGTGTTTGTAATTAATTGTTGGAAATTGATTCAGTGTGTTACTTTGCTGAAGTAATTGGGCAAAAAGTAGAAAATATTTTTTTTTTTTAGTAATTAAAGGACAGAATAGCCAAATGGTCAATAAGCTTGTATATAAAAGAACAAAATATTAATTATGGAATTTAATAAATTAAAGGGAAAATGAATAATTATTATTCATAAAATATATTTTGATTATTAAGATTTTCTAATTTTCCGGAGGGTTTCAACTTTTCAACATTCAATCAATTACTCGTAGAGGATATTCATTCAAAGACTCACTTTTTAAGGAATTATTTTGAAAATTAATTGAAATTGCATTCAATCGTTACCTGATGTATAAAAGAAGGATCAAAAGTTTACACTGAGATGGGAAAATTGAATTTCTTTTGAAGTTTTTGAAGCAAATTAAAGTTATAGCTTTATAGGAATAATTTTTCATATGATCAAAAATATCTAATCAACCGAAATATTTCACTTTTTGAGATATTAATATCGATTTAATTAATTTTAATTTTATTAGATAAATGAATGACATCCCCATGTGATTTTTTAATTAAAAAAATCAGATTTTCTATGAATTCATTTAATTTCGAGCCAATTATAAATACCATTTTTCATTCACAAAATAAAATTAAATTTAAAAAACTAAATTTTCTAATTTTTTCAATATTAACTCTGCAGTTATTGAATAGCTGAGGGATTCAAATGCAAAATTTAAAAATCCTGAAATATTTAGCAGTTACTCTTTTCAACTTAATGACGTATCACCCCGTATTGACTTCTGCAAATACAACTTTTAGTTCCTGCTCTCAAAATAGAGAGCGTCTTTGGAATAAAATAAGAAATCAAATTTAGAATGAAAAAATATAAAACTGGAAGCCATGGTATAGAAGTGCCGTATGTAAATACGTATGAAAAAGAGGTGCTGCACACTTACGCGCGTTGTTCTTTGGAAGAAGCAATAGAGTGAATGCGAACATAAGGACGTGTTTAGGGGAAACCGGATATCTATTTGCACTTCCATTACGAAGACACATGAAAGAACAATATAACTCGCGACACGAAGATCGACGTTTGCCGTTGGAATAAGATGCGAGACGTTAAAATACTTGGGAATCGCAATCCACCCCATTCCTCCCGCTATTGTTTATGTGTTGGCACAGCGCGCGCGGAGAGTGAAGAATAAGCGCAGCGCGAGAGAAGAGAAAAGCGAACGAACGAACGAACGATTGAAACAAAAACGTTGTGTTCGATGTACATGTAGTATACGCATTCAACCCTCTTATGCCATCTGTACCTATGTGTTTTGAACATACAGCACCTACACCACCTCCTACATCGCATTTATTTTGCCCCGTTGAAATCCAATCGTTTCGAAGGAAATTCTGATTAACCCTGGGGAAAATTACTTTGCAAATTTACCTTTTGTAAATACAAAAAAAAAAAAATATATAAAAATTTAAACGATGAGTTTTTCTTTATAATATGTGTACAAATATTTATTTAAGTTTTCTAATTGATCAATTAAAATATGAAAATATCAATCAATTCAGATTTTTAATAATTTATTAGCGATTTGTTTTTAATTAAGTTAAGAGGAAACTTATAGTAATTAACTGTGAAATGGTAAAATAGTAAAGTTCGAGGTGAAAACGGTGGCTGATAGTTCCATTGGACTTCCATTGGAAGTCCGCGACCTTTCAAGTTTCAAGTGGACAAATTAATAATGAATATTAGCGTGACTGTTCTAATACATTTGTGTACATGCATTTTCTGATCGATACCACTTAAATTCTATCATATTTCCAGACGGAATCTACTCCATTAAACCTCCTGCAACTTTTATAAGCGATGTCCGCTTTCTGCCTCCTCACTTTTATTATGTTAATCGATGTATAATTTTATTATATTGTAGTTTTTCTTTTGAAAAATTACTTTCAATTTTAATTTGTTTCAACAGTTTATATGAATCGCCATTGGAAATTCTTTAATAATTTTAATACAAAAAGTTGAAAGTCAAAAAGCATTTTAGCAAAGAAAAATTATTACATTTTGTAATATTTCTTTCGTGAATTTTAATTAAAATTTAAAACTCTGATCTGAGGTTGATACTGTTACGGAATGAAAAATCGGAATTATTATATGGAAACACTGAACTACCCTCGAAGGAAAACAGCCGGTCGTAAAATAATTTAATTACAATTTAACCAACTTATAAATATTAATCAGCCTAGAAAAAAAAACAACATACACACTTGTAAAGTAGAAAAAAGTGCGTGTCCAGAAACTTACCCAGAAAACATTATCGATGGTTCGTTGGGTCAATAAAGCCAAGGACGATTTTGCTGCTGCTCCTGCCGCCGAAGTAAAAAGGGGCGAGATAGGGGCGAGAAAAGAAGAAAAAAAAAAAAAAACAAACGGGAAAAATCAATAAAAAGCCGGCAAAAATGTATTCCCTTTTTGTTGTACTTTTGTGTGTGAATAATTAACGAGCGGCGCGAAAAAATTGATCTCCCTTGTTGCCGGCCAAGGAAAAGTTAAATAAGGTTTTATGAGAGAAAGTATTGCTACTCGAAGAAACAAGATACACTGAGCAAGAAAGAAAGAAAGAAACGGAGAAATGGGGAAAAGTAACCGAAGCGGTATAGGAATATTAGAGAGCGGAGTAGTTGATGCCGGAAGTAGGTATAGAGGAATATGGCCAGGACTTTTACATTATTCAGACGGTCTCCAGGATTGCGGAGGTCCAGCTGCGCGCTATCACAGGTACACGTAAACTTGTTGTCAGTTGCATATTATACTACGTCCGACCAGCTAAAATGTATAACTGCACCAGAAATCCTAGACCGGCTATACGTTTGCCCGCTATTCCAACGGGCTCTTCTCTTCTCTTCTCTTTCTGGCCCCTGCGATCCGCCCTCGAAGCCTCGAAAATTCAAACATAACATTCAATTTGAAAACGTGACTGTCGGTCAGCTTTGTGTAAATGTTTCTCTGCTGCTTTTATGAAAATGTAATTTTTATTCTAATTTTATATTCCGTTTATTTCGCAGCAACAGTTAAAAAGAAAAAAACAACATGCTTCGCAGTATTTTCCTGCGACATCAGAAAAACTGATATAAATATGCAAATAATGCGCAAAATTTATATAAAAGTTGGCCAAGTTGATTTCTATCATATATTTCCTAATGAAAGTAATGAAAATCAACAGCAAAGATTTATTATATTTAATTTTATCAGTTAAAATTTAAATTATAAATTAAATTCCAACCTTTGATAAGAAAATGATAAGAAAAAAGAAAAAACCATGCGTATGATTTACAGCTGCTAATATTGCGAATTTTCCATTTTTTAGTAATTCAACTAAAACCATAACTTCCATATAGGTATGCGCAACTTTGTGGGAACTTTTCCCTGCTCCGGGAAATTATCCTCTGTTAATAACCTTTTTACATTACGCCATGCAGTTTGCACTGTATGTATTTCTGTTCAGCCAGATTAAAATAACACGTATTATTATAATTTTATGAAACTTTTCCACGCTATACGTTGAGAGTTAACTTCACTCGGGCAGCGATTTTTACCTCGTTTTTGTTAAAAACTAAAAGCATACTTCTGTAGCTGGCCGCCTCTCGCGGAAAAAATTAGTGAGAATATTCACCTGAAGCTAAGCACGCTTTTCTCGGTCTCCTTGCAGAGGCATCCTACACATCCTTACTGCTAACACAAAAAACATATGATACGTACAGTTTATACAGTATAATATACCTACAGGGACACTTGTTTTGCAAGCTAGCAGCTGAAAATAATCCTAATAAACATAACAGAGGCAAAGAGACGTAAAAGAAAAGTGTGTCTTGTGTAAAAGTGAAGGAGAGCGGCCGAGGCGGAGAGCGAAGGAGCCGGGAGAAAAAACACGCTCAAGTGGACCACTTCATAATCTAATATATAGCACTATATAATAATTTAGGGGTTTCCGCTTTTTCGATTCATTCGTTCACTTAACTTATCATTCTTTCTTTTTGGACACTCTATTTCATTCTCTTTTTCCGTTTTTCTCCGCCTGTGTGCTTGTGTACACCTCTCGTGAACATGATTTATTATGAGGATCTACAGGTTGCGTATATGTGATTAATATCCCAAATATACTTTTTTTCTTTTCTTTAAAGCCTTTATTCTTTTTGCTCATCACTTAATGCATGGAAGCAAAAACTATTTGAAACAGAAAATTTTTGTTATTGTTAATTTGGGAAGCCAGTTGCATTTTGGTTTAATACTAACTTAAAATCATTAATTCTCATTTGAATGCTCAGTTAAAAAATTAAAATCCAAATGGAAAAAGTCGCTTTATCAATTTTTAATGTCGTTTTTCCTAAATGTACATTCATTACTCAATAGATTTAGCTATAAGCTACAACTAAAACGTTTTCAAGTTAACTTTGAAAGCATCTAGCAACAAAAAATAAAAAATAAAAGTCCACAAAATGAAGGGTACAAAATGTATCCATTTATGAGGCGACAAGCCCCCGGCGGAAATATATATATAATTCGTGAATGTAGGGTGAAACGAAATAGAGCAGCACATTTGATGAAATTTAAGGGAGAATTATTGAAGTATAACACCTCCCGCAGTTTACATGTGAGTTTGTTTCCGAGCGTCACACAATTGATAGCAGGAAAGGTTACGAGAGAGAAAATTATGAAGCAATTTTGCGGTTGCCATAGTCATTAGTCTTTAGCGTGTTCTCGGGGGCGGCAGCGGCAACGGCAGATAGAGCATAGCATAGCAGAGAGCAGGGAAAAGAGGGGGTGCGGGTGCGGCGCGGAATTCGTTCGTGCCGCGGCGGCGGTTGTTTGCCGTTACCGCAGGATGCTTTATATCAAAACGGGCGCTCACTGCCATTTCGAATGCCTCGCAAACATCCACCCATATTATCGTTTCCATTCGGAGGACCTCCGCGCGAACCGTTCGCTTCTTATCTTAATTATTTTCAATTGCGACAAGTGGCCTTTGTTTCATGGACCGACGTTTTATTAAAGCACCCCAATAAATTCACCACTTCTCCGATGTCCGATGTTTTTAATGGGCCGGATTGTTTTATACTACACCTTGAATTCATCGAATTGCGCTGCTGAACCATCAGACAGGCATCAGAGGATTGCGGGCTTTCATTGTCTCTGCGCATATTTCACTTGATGTCAACTTGCTGATGTATAAGTATACTGATGTTGGATGTCTCTCTGTGTGTTTTTGTGAATGATTGTGTGTGTGTGTGCATTTTATCATTATTATTATATGGTGGAGAGCTCTTTTACAATGTGCGTTTCGTTAGTACCACTACATGCTACCAGTTTGTGTCCAAAGGGTGGAATTTTTTAATGAGCATACCGCACGCAAACAAACGACACCATCGAAAGAGTCCCTAAAGTGTTCGCACAGTCTTTGCCTCCCTTTAGCACTTTGTTTCTTTTATTGCAGCGCCTCGTAATTAAGGAAGCAGACCAAAGTATACTTCCATTTTTTTTTTGCTTCTGTTATTTTGTATTCCGTTTGGAAATCTATTTCAGCTGTATTGATCCAACTGAGGCGATTATTGAGCTTTTTCCGGGGTTGGATACTATTTTTTTACACTTTTACTTAAACCACAGACAGATAATTAACGATTTATAAATGTTTTCAACTTTTTGTTAAGAAACAAAAATTACGCAAATAATAGAGAATTTATTTTTTTTTTCGACAGCTTTAGAAATATTTCAAAGAGAAAACGTTATGTTTAATTTTTTATGCCGGTAAAAACAGAAGAAGCAAATCGAAAGCTTAGCAGGAAATATTTTGTTTTAAAAATGCCTGTATGACAATTTTAATGAAATAAAAGCTGCTTCCGATATTTCGGGGTAGTTTAGCAGACAAAATCAATTTACTTCCGACTTTCTTCCCATACATACATATATATGTACTGGATTTCGTTCACTTATGCATAGAAACTATGTTGCTGTAGACTTATTGATGTAGATGCTGTACATAAAATGCATGTATCGTTTATATCCGTAGAAAATATCGCTCGGCTACAAACGTACCAAATTGTATGTGAGCGTGTGTTTGACAACTTTTATGTACTTTTCTCCCTGCAGTTATCCACTCTCACTATAGGGTTGTTCTTGTATCAAATATTTTTCTTTAATATATGAACTGCTCGAAAATCGAACCTACATATGTGTAGTGATGACGAATCGTTTTGATTTTTTTTTTCTTTCCTTTTTTTGCAAGTTTCATGAAATGTTTTTAATTTTTTCAAAGGTCACTGCTTGCGAAGAAAATTAAAAAATAAAGGGCTTGTAGAAGGAAAAGTTTGCGTGAAAGTGCGCAGAAAATACCCTGTAAATTTCAGTAGGAACTTTGCTGTATGGCCAAAAAGAGAGTTTTTTCTACTTTTCAATCTCAGGAGAAAAGGAAATGGATAGATACGATTTCTTTGCTCACTTTGAATGCATATATTTTAATATCACGACTGCTTAGTTCGCACTCTCTTCGAACGTACACAAACATGTGTTGCATTTATGTATTTTATGTGGAAAATTCGAAAGTCAGATGTTTTTCCACTGCACGGAAACTTTTCCGGGGGTTCGTTCGCTCTCTATGATAAATTATTATTCTCGCTTCAAGTAATTATTTTATTTTTTGTTCTGAAAATTAGTTTTTTTTTGCAAAAAATAGGATTTATTCCTATAGTTTCATTGAATTTTTTTTTTAGTTAAAAAGTTTTTTTTACAATGAAAAAATAAATAATTTTCTCAAAAAATTGCAATAAATTTTAGAAGATAAAAAAATCGGTATAAAAAAATAACAGATTTTTCAAGCACTTCTTGTAATTTTAAGTAATCAGTGCAATATATATATATATAAACTTATATTAAATTTATTTATTGCAGTCCAAAAAACTATTTAAAAAACGTGAAAACGTTTTTTTTTTTCTTGACTTAGCTTTATTGTATAGAAACCGGCGCCTTCACTTCAACAAACAATTTTCACAATTTTGATTCAGTTTTATAACACGAAATTTTTTTTTTGTGTAAAATATATCAAAGTGTAATGTGTTTTGTTTATTTATGGTTGATTAATATTTACAAACGACCAATTTTTCCATTATAAATATTCCTAGGTAAATGATTGATTAACGACAAAAAATAACATGCTATTAATTTGTTCCTTGAACTTTAGAATTGACAAAGTAATAATAGAACTAAAATGATATGTGAATACATAATATACTAAATTTCGGAACATAACATAATTCGAATAATATTAAAATTTATCAACCCCCTTAAATTTTATAAATTTAAACTTTCAAATTCTTGACAAACCTGCCAAAACAAATATTAAAAAATTCATAAAGTGAATAAATATTCATAACACGTAAAAGTAATGAAAATAACATAAAAAAAAACTAAAAGGTTGGATAATTTATATAAAGATTGGTCGGCATATAACTCTTATTCCGCTCCTTTATCTGCTTTAGCCGGAGTGTTATTACTCTGTAGTCCTTTAAGAGTTTCCTTACGCTGATAGCGGTAACTGCTTGCCAGTCCTTTATTTCTGTACCCATATCCAAAGGCTTAAAGGTAAAATGTCTCTATGTATGTATGTATATATAGCTACCTGCACAAATTGGTAGTATATTTTTTTTGTATTTACTTTACTATTCTAATCTGCATGTGGATGTGGAAATTCGTATCGCATAAGCGAAATCTGCATCTTCGCCTAAGCTGTAATAATAATCGTAAACAAAAGCGGAATGCGCTTTTATTGCTTATAAATAAATAGTTATGCATATTGGCGTTTGCAGATTGCCCCGTGTAAATTACTTTAATATTGCTTTTCTTTATACTTTGCCACGTTATACAACCAATAAATTGCCAAGCATTATCAAATATTAGTATTGCCTGCAAATTATGTTTATTGCTTCTTCTTTAATGGATGTTGTCGACTTTATAAAGTTTTTTTTTTTGTATTTTTTATGTGTTTCATATAATTCAAATTTCTTTTAGCAATTTAATTTGGATTTTATTTTTAGCTTTTGTAAAATGAAAAAAATAAACCTTTTTTCTGAGTGATTAATCTAATATTTTTAGCTTTTTAATAAGTTAAAAAATTACAAATTCGATAACTTTATTATTTTTAATGTACTTTTTTTTTAATTTATTTTTAAATAAGGACTAAAATAAAATTAATTTTGATGTCATTTTCATTTTCATATTTTACTAATTTTTCATTTTATTAATTTTTTATTGCCAAAAATTTTTTTTTTATTATTTAAATGGTTAAAAATATTTTATCCGACGTTTTTAGTTAATCACTCTTTATAAAAAATAACTAAATAAACGTAAAATAAAATATTTGGCACGGCATATTTGGAGGCGAAATTTTTGCCGAAAATGTAAAAGTAAAGTTTGCATAAAATTTCCATTCCGCCACATAATAAAACGGATCGTGGGAAATGGTAAAGTTTTGCACATACCAATGATGATATACACTCTATACGGTGGCATAAAATGAAATGTCGCCGTTTCCGTTTATTATTTGCCCGCGCCCGCCAAAGCGCTTTGATATTTTAGGTAAATGTTTGTCTTTGATTTCCGTCGGCCTTTTAATGAATTTTAATTCGCGGCGCCAGAAGACTCGTGACTATTTCCCTAGAAAGCCCCGCTATGCTAATTTTATTCTGTTTGTCGGAACGGAGGCGGCACCAATACGTACAGAGCTCACTATAAGCAGCCGTCGCTCTCAAGCCACCAACAGCACATTGCGAAAAGAAAAAAAAAACAACTCACTTGCATTTCTTCTTGTTTATCTGCTGGCAGTCGCCAATATAAATACTTATTCGACATGTATTTCCTCCGGCACACATCAGATATTAAATCGGTACATATAAATTGGACGATGAATGCAGCCGCGCTGGCAAATATTAACTTTTTGAATAATTTTCGGTATCCGTATTTATTAAGAGGTGCGGGTGGAAAGTTGAGGCCATGTAGGTAAGTTTTATATTTTAATAACCCGGGTTAAATATTTATTGCGCTCAAATTCGGCGTATTTATATTTCATGACGGATATTCAAAGGCTGCTGCTGCTGGTCATTAATTTGACAGTTTTAATTAGGGGGGAAATTAAAAGCTTTACGGCATATTTATAATTCGCTTTTATTAGGTTTCAATTATATTTTTTTGGTAGTTTATTAGTTTCCACCGAGCGGAAATGGTTTTTATTGCATTTACGGTTCGCGCTAAATAATATTTCAGTTTTTATGTTTATTTTTGTTTTGCCCTTTTGTTTGCTCCATGAAAAGTTTTATAAATATGTTTATACTGTTTCATTGGAATGCATTTCTGAAAGTTCGACAACTGGCTTTAAAATCAGTTTTTTATTTTTACACTTTAAAAACAAAAACCAAGAAAAACGAAAGCCGAAAGAAGAATTCGAGAGTAACAATTTGCACTTCATTCTCCCAAACGGACAATTTAACACGCTCTTAGTGTCAAAACATTTTGTAAAAAGCTAATAGAGAACTTTGTACATTATAAAGTAAACTTTAATAATAATAATAATAATAATAAATTATAGTGAGTTCTATTGCGGGGAGCATTAAAGGAGTGTCCCTTAAGCTCAGGAATTACTCGAATAACTGTCAACGCACACAAAGGAAACGATGATTTATTTGTGAGAGCGCTCACGACTTCCGAATACATCATTTCATCCTTATATAATATATTTATTCTATATACTATATATATATATATATATTAAATAATTAACCATCTTAAATAGCGTCCCCGGTAATATTAATAAAGTGAATGCCGTTTTGCACATCGAATATTGGCCGCCTAGCTGGCGGACGGCAAACGATAAGTCATTCCATGTTTAACGTGACTTTAAGCGAACGGTCATACAATAAAGGTCCTTTATTGGGGCGGCATTAAATAGGACATTAAATAAGCCAAATTTCGGGCCCTTTATATTGCATATAATATGTCACGCATGTGTGCGGTGAGCAGAGTATCCATGGACCTAGGTGTATTTTGGGTGCAAAGGTACCGACCGCTATATATTTCCACCTCATTTCTTTGTTGTTTATCATAAAGTTTAATATGTGAGTCAAATGGACAGTTAAAACAAAATAGGAGAAAATTGGTTGTGGATGTATAAAAAATAATAGTAATGTCTTTAATGTGTTTATTTACAGGGTGTTCCTTTTTCAGTTTGCTAATTATTAATTATAAAGAAAATAAATGATAACCAAAGAATAGTATTCCTATGAAAAATAGGGCAATTTAAAATTCAAATAATAATAAAATTGTTTGGTTTCTTCCATGGAAGTTTGTTAAATTAATTATATCCCTTTAAATATTATCTATTGGGAGCAGTCATTACTTATTTCTTATGTAAAATAGTTTTCATGACATAAATTATGAAATAAATCAATAAATTTCGTTTTTTTTTTAATAATTTGAGAACCTGGATTTTCATTCTATTTTTGCAAACGGAAGTATTCCAAAAGCATGTATTTCTACAAAATTTTGCACATTTAAAGCTTCTCTATTTAAATTCTTAAATAATAAGAAAGTAGCTATTGCAAAATGCAACTCAAAACTGGACACCCTGTATTGGTATTCAATAGTTATGGGGTGAAAAAGTTGCGTGTGTAATTATATTTTTTCGGCCTCGGTAATCAAATTATCATGTAAATTAGTGTTGCTTTTTGATGAGCACTAAAACCCCTAACGCTCTTCTTCGGATCCCTTAGTCTCGCGCTAATAAATTAATAATAACAAGTAAGCTAGGGCGTTTCTTTCCTGCTCCTTAATGTTTTAATAAATTTTTAAATGGCTTTGTTTGGCTTCCACGTACAGCGGAAATATACCGTCTAAAATTTTTTCCTTAATAAGAGCTTAATAAGAGCTTCTTAAAATATTAATAAATTTTTGCAGCGAAAAAAATTCGCTCCTTAAATATTGAAACGTTCAGATCTGAGAGAATAAATGAAGCGAAATTAAAAATGCTTTTTTAAATGTGACCATTTCAATATAATTTCAAACAATACCATCCGGACGATTTATGTTGGAACACAATAGCTGCCTACTTATTAGGTAAAGAAATGTAAAAAAACAAGACAGAGGTAGATACAGCGTATATAATAAGAGAGAGAGGGTGGGATTGGAGGTTCTAGTAATTTCCGGAGCTTTTTTCGGATGCAACGATTCAATTACACCTTAGCAAGCAAGCTGAAACATACAAGGAATATGTCGAGTTTTTCTCCCCCCAACACATCTTCTTGTATATTGCCAGCAGCTATCCATTTGCTTTTGCGTTCTTCGAGGCGAAAGAAATGCGGCGAAGAAATGCGAGCGAGAGAAGAAGAACGTTGAGCAGCGCGCGCGCGGTTGATTAAATCATTCGGTGGCACGTCCTTTTTTACGGCGATTCTTTTGTAATTTATCACCGCTTGCCGAAGAACTACACTCTGTCACAGACCACTAAGCTAAGAAATTAACCACGTCCTAATGCTGATCGTAATGAGCCACCGAGGCGCAATGGTGGCGGAGCTTCGGAGAGTTTCTTTAATCAGGCCCGCGGACATGATCGGAATTCGCTTTGCAGTTTCGCTCTATTCGGGGCCTTACGCTACGCCGCCGAAAATCGTGCCCTAATCGCGCCCCGGCATTATTCGAAGGAGGAGGGAAATTAAAGCAATTTCAATCGGAAAAGCGCAATAAGAGAATAAGGGATGAGACTTGTAACGGTGCTAGCTAGGCTAGTGGTAGTAAAAAGAGTGCGGTGCACAGTGCGAAGGCGCCGGTCGTCGAGCACCGGAAGCTGAAAAAAGGTATTACCAGTAATTTCAGCGTTCCGTATCTGCTATGGCCACAGTCCAGGGATTAGTTCAACTCAATGCCATAGCAATCTATCTTCACGCCAACAGATTACCACTGAAAAACGACTCGCCACTGCCCACCAACTACTGCCGGATAGATAAAAAGAGAAACGTCTTTGCCGTCGCCCCCCCCCCCCTAAATCGTAACACGACTCTCACTTCCGATGCTAAAATGCTCTTCAACTCTATTCTGCTCCACTACTAATTCCTCTCTTTATACAGGAGGAAATATTTCCACTCAATGTGTTCCCTCTTGGAAGGGCTTTCGCGATAAAGGCTTTATTTCAGGATTTTGATATTTCAAATGGCCGCAGCTAAATTAGTAATTTTGATAAGGGTAAAATACTACTTAGTAAAAATTGGAATTTCTAAGTGGGAATACGAAAAACAAACAAGAAACTTCTGCTAGACCAACTTTATAACGTAACTATTGTTTGCGAACATCCGCTATTTAAAGACATAAACGTAAAACGAAACTTTATGACCACAACTATCCTGGCATAAATCAAACCCCTAACACTTTAGCAAACCGCAAGTTACAACTGGCGAATCTCGTCCATATTTAGTGTGTGTGTTATTAAAGTAACATTAAATACGTCTGGCAAACAACCCCGCCAGCCATTGCATATTTTCTTAATCGGCATTATTGTATTTGTCAATGACAAATTTAATTTCAGTGATTACTCTAGGTAAAGAATGAAGCGCTTTCCTCTTGATTGTTTTCCGCTTAAAGAACAATGAGACACAAGTTAAATATCCTGTTCAATTAAAGTCCGACTAAGAAAGTTTTATTTCAGACTCCGCATGGAATATCCAATTTATCGTCTCTCCGGCTAGATAAAACATTTCAAACTTATATCTTCAACTTCTTCTTCTTCTTCTTCTCCGGTAAATGATAAAATGAAATTTTATTTTCATTTTAAATTGCTTTAAATGCTAGCAGAAAAATTAAACTGAAAACTTTCCTATAAGTATATCGTTTTAAATTACATCGATTTGAAAAATATAGCAATTTCAAATTTGCGAAACTAAGATTTCATCGAAGGATCTGACAGCCGCTAATTTTTGTACGGCCTAATTAAAACCGTTAGCCCATTAATAAGCGAGTTGATTAAATTTACTTGTGGAAAATAACACTTTACGGAAGAACCTTTTTCCAGCTATACCAGCTATACAGCTTTTTTAATTAAAACCAAACAAAAAACCAGAGAGCAGACCGGAAAGAAAAGATGGAATTAAGTGAATCCAATTTACAATAAAGTGTCTATACCGTCCGAGGATCTCATCAAAGCAACGCATACTAACTTAATTTATTAGATGTATTTAACCCGGGAAACCTTGCGAGCCGAGTCCTAGTTTGCTTTTTATGTGCGTAAATTAATTGTTACATTTCGCTGCTCTTTATTAGCGGTCGAAATTGCACGGAAATCGATAATATGGGACGCGGCTTATTATGCCATCGTTCAATCGCAAATCGTTCGTGATGGAAGAATAATAAAATTCATTTCTGTATGAAAAGTTAAAAGCACTTTGTTTTTGTTAATTTGAAAGTTCGCATGAATTATTCGAACTATATCGGTACGCTATTATTAATTAAGTAAATTGTAATAAATAACAGATTGCAACTCTCCAATTGCGTTCCGTCGTTCGTAATTAATGGCTTTACATGAAATTTGTATAAATACTGCACGAAGCGGTATAAATTTCATATATCGGCTCTCAAACTGTACCCGATTGGAATTTTTGTTTTCATACATACATCTTTTTTAATTAATTTCACGTGAGTTTATTTTGTTGGGAATATTGTTTCAATCAGAGAGCATCAAAGAGTCGCAAAAACTGAAGCAGAAACGAAAAAGCAACAAAGGTATATAGCAAACCTTTTGCTGCATTATTAATGCGACGGACGAAAGTTGGTAAAGGCAGCGAACTCGCCGAACTCGTGTACATTTTCATCGAAGGCAACTTTGCGAAATGCCAAAAGATGAATTTGAATTATTTAACTTGGGTCCTGACATTAATGCCTCGTGTATGAAGATGCTGCGCGGAATCGAAGGGAAATTTTCCGCTGAGTTAACCCCGAAGCAGGCCCACCAGTACATGAAGTGCGAATTTGTTAGGACGTCAATGAAGAGATCAAACTGTCCTCCAGATAAGCGTCAAGAGGGTTAAAGTTTTCGCTTTTAGCTTTGCACTCACTTACAACGAGTCCCCGTTTTCCAGCTTCCAGTGTGAAATCGTGGAGAAGTAAGGAGAAGAAGCTGTGGAAGTTTGTTGGTGCGGTTGTGCGGCATTACCGCAACATGTTAGTAAGAATATATATTAGCTTAAACCATAGAGTCAACTCTAATTACACCTATACTACATTCTGCTAAGAGCTTTACAACTAATCCCAAATGACAGACGCGATATGCAAGTGTTGCGCACAGATAAAATTCCCCTCCCTTTATTAATTATTTCAACCTTAATGTGGAAAACTTTTTGATATTTACATAAAGATACGTAAAGAGCCATTTTAGCATACATATTTTATCACATTTTTTTACCGTCCGCTTTATGAAACAATTTTTTTATTGTTTTTCTCCATTAGAAAGAAAGTATGATGACTTAGCAATAAATTTTGAATTGCCAAGAAATTGAATTTTCAGGTTCTGTATATTTTTTTAAAATAATTTTAAAATTTAGATAAATTTTGTGTTTTCAACAAAAAAAAATTTAACGAGTTTAAAAATATTTTCTTTGTCCTGACAGAGAAAGGAACTTATATCTGTTCAATTGATAAAATGACTAAAATGAAAATAATAAAATAGTAGGCAATTTGTAGAAGTCTTTGATCAGTAGATTAGCTTACTTACTCACTAAGAAGTGAAGCATGAAAGTGCATTGAACAACCGCTAATGAAAACATAAAACACAGCGAACATTCGCACCCCTTATCCGGAAAGTGCGCAAACTTTGCTTTCGTTTCCATCTCGAGAGCAAGTTTTCCGGCACTCCCATTACACATGTACAAGCCGAACGGTTTTTGCCCCGTCGTCTTCGTCGCCGCCGCCGCCGCGACGCTCCTCGCTTTCTTCAGCGTTATTCGAACGCAGCAGCCAGCCAGCCAGCCAGCATCATCCATCCCTTAGTTCGGTTAGTTATCACGGAACGGAAGCGTGCGCCCGCTTGAAAGCTATAAATTAATAATCTCGAAGCAAGAAACTTCCACTAAATCCTAAATAAACTAACTTTCTATTAAACCGAGACGCAACAAGCTAAAGAAGAAGAAGAATAAGAAAACAAATAACCGCCTCGCTTTAATTGCCACATTTTCAATGGCGGCAAATTAAAGTAGTTTGTCCAATTAATACAAGCGTATGAGCGCAATCAGCATGATGCATAAGCAAACTTTATGTTATTTAATTTTGCACTTTTGCAGCCGTTGTTTACTTTTTATTTGCTTAGCTTTGTGGCACAGGCTCTTTAGAGAAGCTTATTCGAGAATTAAATATGCATGTAGAACAAGAAGGGAAACGTCTGATAAAGCATTATTTTTGCTTATTTCCCTTTTTGTGGTCGGCCTGCTAAATCTGCTTAAGATTCCCGGCCATGAGCGCCGGCATATTCGGCGTTATCGCGGAGGAACACACTTGTTACATATGTAACGTGCGCAATAATGTAATCTTGTCAGAAGTGTGTGACAGGTGTAATGGAAATGTAACCATTTTTCGAAAACGTGGCTGAAGCGAACGCATTTACGTAAAAATATAAAACACGACCCTGCATTGAACACACACACAAACACACACACACACCAGGACGCACGCACACACAAACATATAGTAGCGCACGTATCGATGGGGGATGCTGGCGGTGCATGCAGAAAAGCAGCAGCGAAAAATTCAATTCTCATTGTAAGCGTGTTATCCAGCCTAATCCAATAATCGCATCATTCTATATTTCCCCGGAATCGAATAATAATAATGCCAAGTCGGAGTGTTTTAAAGCGTTTCTTCAATTCGCTAATGCATAAATCTTGAGCGCGCTGCGCTGTCTGTGCACAGCGACGCCACTGCGACCGGTGGGTGACACGCTGATAACTCTCATATCTTCTTATCAAAAATAGGGAGAGGAAAAAAAAACGTAAAGCAGTAGCGGTAGCTGAAGAAGAAGAAGGTAGCGCCCCGGATGAGCGGAAAAAACGAGGGCGCGTTGCACGTAATAATCAAGATTAAGTCTCGACCCTAAAGGAACGCGGGGGTGGCTGGCGGATGGGGTGGATGGGTGGTCAGAGAGAGGTTTAAAGCGTGCGTTCGCTCGCGGGACGGATAAATCCGGCGGATCGTAAATTGCTCCGAAAGAAGAAGAAGAAGAAGACGACGAAGGAACTCCCAATGCTTTCTACACTGTGTTCACTCTCGGTGATTTAACCGAGCACATCAGCATCCCATTTTACAAACGCCCCCAATCCAATAAATATATTTTTCGTTCTTCTGCGTATTCTTCGTTTTCTTCTTCTTCCTCTTCGTCCCATACAGTCTATACAGTATTCTACGTCTTCTGAAACCGCCGGGTTTTCCCTCTTAATTTATATAAAGGTGGTAAATATTTGTCTTAAATATTACCTCTATTCATCACACAGTTTTCCTACCGGTCTCGACATAATTGAATTCTAACAGTTACTGTTTTCATATTAATTTCCAAGATAATTTCTTTTCTCTTTTTTTTTTTGGGTTCTTTTTAAGCATTTTTTTTTTATAATCTGTAATACTTCTGAAATAATTCAGCTCTGAATTTTTTTCCACAGGAAAACTACACGAAAAGTATTGAAAGATTTTTAAATGTAAAATGCAAAAAGATAACTGTTTTTTAATTATTTTAAAAATTTACTGTATTTGGATAAGGGTCACTAAACCACAAGACAACAAAGCAACTATTCAAAAAATAAATGAAAAAATAAAAACAGTCATGATTTATGATCATGCGTTAGTTCTTCCCCTTCGAAGTTGCCGAGCCGCAAATGTTACGTTTGTTTCGCCATCGTATCGTATCCCCATCCGCAAGCTGCGTTTCATACAAAACTTCTAACGTTGCTTCCATTCATTTCGCACCCAGCATATTGGCCTTCCGTCATGCGTGCGACTCCTTTGGAATACCAAAATCACTTTTATATTACCGAGATGATTGATATTGCTCGGGTATCCTTTATTGCCGGAAAACCACTCGTCAATCCCTTCAAAGCCAATAAACAGATATCAATTAAATCTATCAGAGCATTCAGCTCTTGGTATACGTATATTGAGTACTAGTAGACTACTAGCATGCTAGTTTGGTACTACGAGTGAGTACCTATTTATATAATTGTTTATTTTCTGCTCTCGTCTGAAATAAACATTGGAGAACAATCGGAAGAGGAGAGAAGGAGTTATTGCGCCGCTGATCAAACGTCTATTCGATCAGTGGCGGGTCGGTTATTCTGCAACAAGGGATGCGAAGCCGAGGAGATTGAAACATCACATCGACGCCCTAAAGAGCTCTCATACATGCCAAGCTGCTTCGCAAATATTTGCTTTTCGGAATAACTGAACTATGCCGAGAGAATAGGTGTGTGCTGGAGAATAGGCTTCAGCTCAACTATTACCTGATGGATCCACTTATAAGCCATGGCTAAACGATTCAAGCCTGAAACTGGAATTTCGCAGCCCCAATAGTGCGTTGCGCAATTTTAAGCCGCCATGCGATGCTACATTATATCGCGTTGCCCCGAATCCTCAGCCAGAGGATACAATGAACTTCTTTTAATTTCTAATTTCAATAACAAAGGGCTTCATTATGATATTTTGTGTGTTTTGTATTGAAAATTTGCCTGTTAACAGTTTGCGTTCGTAAAGTGATGCAGTTTTTTCAGTTACAAATCCAAAAAGATGCTTTTTCCCTTATTGAAAACTTCAATTGTTTGTAAATTTTATATTATTTTTTTTTTTTCTGATTCAAAAGAAAAACAAATAAATTTGAAAATGAACAATATTCTATTCTTGTTTCAGGTAAGCAAGCATTTGCAATTTATCTGCATTTGAAGGATTCCGAGTCGGATCTCGTAAGTAAAACAATAACATTCCGCTGATAAATCGCAAAGCTCGTTCGTACAGAGGGGATTTCCCTTAGACTTTTATCAAATAATTGAAGTATTAAATTTGAGCCAACTTTAAACTTGCCGTTTTATTGTCCAATTTACTCACAGTCCTTACGACAGAAAAAAAATATCAATTGTCGTTTGCAATTAAACTCTTCCGATAAGTTTGCATTTTATGCATGCAACAAATACTGCACTTTGCAATTGCAGTTAAAGTAAAGCCATTGACGCAGTTAAAAACCGTTGAATGATTCCATTAGACGATTCCTCCGGCCGCATTAACCTTTGATCTCGCCTTTTAATATTGTTTCGGTTTTATTGTGTACTTTGTATATACATATAGTAGACCATAGGAATTTCCCTCTCATCGAAAATGTTGTTTTCTCGTCTTCGCCGCCCACAGCTTCCGCACGTATATTGCATTTCACACAGAAAAATCCCCATTCGGTATATTATTTCCACCGCTTCGCTTTATTTATTTAACCCAAGTCATTACACGGTGTTTTTGATTGCGAGTGTTTTCGGATCATTCGCATACATTGCCTATCGTCGCCGGAAAAAAAGATATCGTCCTCAAACATTAGTTTTTAATTTTGACGTGTTTGTGTTCCCCTTGAACCTTCATCTTCGAGCTGCTTTCTTAGGCCTTGTTCGTTTACCTCGAGTGCCGCTTTATTGATAATTCCGTTGAGCCCTTAGAAAAGTGTCTCCGGTTATTATACTCGTAGGTGGAAGAGAGCTCGGGGCCAAACCAATTTTTCATAAGTAATTTTTCTTTCGCAGAAAGCAGCGGCACACAGAAAAAAACACTCGTGGGCGGGGAGGGATATACTCGTAGTATATACGCGAAAGACATTTTTCACTTTATCAATTGGAATTAATAGGTAAAGACCTCGATTTTTCATTCCATATATGAACCGCACAATAATTAATTTTTCCATGCCGGCGGCGCGGGGACAAAAGCGCCGAGAACAAAAAAGAAACAAATTACATTATATACGCCAAGCTTATAATTTCCGCTCGGGGAGACGTTTCCTTGCGGAGACATCGGGGTCATTTCTTCTTTGTCCGCGCTCGCGGCCACTGCATGTTTAAAATTATAGACATTTCTTCGGTCGCTCGAACGCCGTAATACGGTGTTTAATTGAACCGATAAAAGCAGCAATTGAAGCACTTCTAGAAAATGCTTACTTAATGTTTTCGTTCGCATCATTATTCATGCAATGATAGCCGGACTAGCCGGACAGACGGGACGCGTCCCTAATCAGACCAATTAACCCTTCGATTAGCGGGTCGCTCGACTCATCCTTACTCATACACGAAATCTTAGTCATGCACATCATCGCAGCCGCACTAATTAAATTTATTTGTTTTCGCCGTTGTTGTTTTAATTAAATTTTTCGCCCGCGGACTCGAATCCATTTCATCGCGCCGCGCACCGAGACCGCACTCTTTGTGCCGCGATTTTTTTTTTTTTTTTGCTCGCTGATGTTATTTTACACATTGTTATCATCGATGGCCACCGAATAGAAAACCATGTATTATAAACAGATACAAAAGCGACAGATGAAAATTTATTAAATTAAATTGGAAAACCCATCAGAATCCATTTGCATACGCTTGTATACCCAAATAAAAATAATAATAAAAAAAAAAAGTAAAAAGCACTGCTTTATTGTTATACAAAGCTGGCGAACCAGTTGGGTAATTTACAATGGCGAATTTTTATTTTATTGACTCGCCGCGAAGGACTCCTTAATTGCAGTATACCGCGCGTGTAGTAATGCCCGTTGTGCGTGTTTCCACTCGCTGCCGCCGCTAGTTTAGCGGGTCTTACAATAAAAGAATGATCTCGTGTTACGCTGTGTTGATGGTTTAATATAATAAATTTCGTAATAACTCGCCTAATTTTCATACGCCGTGTGTACGGTTTCTATAGAGTACTACCTACTTTACAGCATATACTATGTATGCAACAATGATTTCCCTGTTATTTTATTATTTGCGTTCGCGTGTACTTATTTGCTACTATAGCTGTATGTGTGTTTGTGTGTGTGTGTGTGCGTGTATTATCAATGTGCGGCGCACGTGAATGAAAGGGTAGGTACCCTGGTGGAAAATGGAGGTTCGTTCGCTTCTATTACATTAAGTGGTAATTATCAAAGTCGGTTGTGAATTGTTCGTTATACACATTCCGTCTCTCGCATTATGATTATTATTGTTATATTTGTGCCTTGCACGCTCCTTCCACTTATTATAATGCACGAATGTTGTCTTTTCAAAGAGCGGCATTAATAATCATGATACGAGTACGAGTGCTACTCCGTTTCCTTCACTGCTTCACTTTTTCAGCTGTCTTCACATTTTTTAGTTAAGAAATTTTCCGCCGAGGAAAATCATCTGTTACACTTTTCGCTGCGTATCGTTTTTTTTTTAAGTAATTAGTATTCACTAGAGTTTTCTTTAGTTGAGAGATTATTTTCGATAATTTAAAATTTCAAATTTTAGAAAAGTAAGGGGTGGCTCTTATAATGATATATAATAAGATTATATCAAAAGTATTCAATGTATTTTCATTTTTCCTAAAGGTTTTTTTTACTAAGTTTTTTATCTTATCTTTTGATTAATATTTAATATCAGTTAAAGCACCAACTTAAAATTATTTTTAAATTTAAGAAGTAATTCTTTACATATTATGGTGATAATTTTTTTGTACAAATAAAATAAAGTTTAGAAAAATTATTTAGATGCATTTTTTTAATAATAATTTTATGAAAATTTTGTTTAATTCTATACAAATCTATCTGATTTTGCTTTTAAATTTGGCATTCTTGCCGTTATTCCAATTTGATAGTCAAAATCAGAATGCTATGAAAAAAATCGATAACATTTTTGGGTTTTAAGTATATATTTTTTTAATTAAAAGATCATTAATCTCAATTAATCTTGTACATCATATTTCGAGAGGTTTATTTTTACTTTTTTGACGTATTTTTTATTATTATTATATTAATACCAAGCACAAAAAAACCAAATAGATTAGCAAAATTCTAAAAAATAATAAACAAAACAAAAAGTATTCAAATAAAGAGAGAAAAATCTTAAATTAGAAGAATAGTTTTCAAAAAGAAAGATTTTTCAATAGATAATTATCACTTACAATAAACATTTTGGAAATTTTAAACTCAAAGCATCTCAAAGTCTTATTCCACTACTTGCATAAGCTGAGCAATTCAAAACTTTCAATTGTTCAGTGTAGCACTCTCAGTTAAATTGGTTTTAATTAATTTTACTGTTGAATTTTGAGTGATTTTAATTAAACCAAAGGCATCTTAATGAATCGTATTGCAATGGTTGATTCATATACGTACTGAAACCCCGCATAAAATGAAAAAAAAAATCATTTGCAGCCCACGACTCGTAATTTTTCTGTGCTTTTATTGCCGCTTTTAATTGAATATAATTACTTAATATTCACGGGGAGCACTGTAATGCAAACGCAACAATAATGCGTCCATAATAGTTTTGAAAGTGAGATTTGTGACTATATGCAGCTCATAATGCATATATATGTACCACGAACGAATGAATGAATAATGCATTTATTTATTATGGATGACAATTAAAAATCGCGGCAGCGCATTGTGCGTCGATAATGAAAACTTTTGCCCATTAACGCCTCCAATAAATTTGGACGCGTTGATTGATCAGTTAAATATATTAAACTTCCGAATTTACGATCGAAATTCGCTACATAAATTGACGCTTATAAATTCCTGGCAAACAACAATAATAATTTTGGAGGATTCGGGCTTTCAGAAAAAAAAAAAAAAAAAAAAAAACGAAAAAAAAAACAATACAGAAAACAAAATAAAGCAAAAAATAAAACTAAAAATCTCCATTTACAGTCGAACTAAAAAAAAAAGCTGTTATAAATTTAAAATCTCATTTGTATTCATATTAGTAATTGCGCATTTTAATTAACCGGCACTTTTTTTCGTTTAACTTGCCAGCAAGTAAAAGGCAAGTTCTGGTGGGGCGAGGCAATGCAATTTCGCATATTCTTTTACGTTCACGTTTTGCAAACCTCTAAATTCCGTCTCTCAAGGTGGAGAATTTCAAGTGCCATTCGGAGGGAAAAGTAATTAACATTTAGGTCGTTGCATTTTATCGTGTATCTGCATTATGTGCGCACACACTGCCACAAACAAACACATGCAAAAGCGACGACTAAATATCAAGGGACGACGTAAAAGTGGAAAAAAAAAGAGGAGAAACAAGCGACCGCAGAATGCAACGCGACTCTAAACTTTATGTACGTATTTTAATTAAAATATTTAAAATGTATGCCCGGCGTGTGCCCTTATTTGCCTTCGCTTAACGTAAACGTAAACGTATACTACAAGATTGGCAATCGAAAGCTTGCGTAGAGCCGGATGACAAGGGATTTCAATAAATATAACAATCTTTGTAAATATTAACAATCCACGGAAATGTCCTAGATTTCCCCGCAGACTATTTTTAGTTCAATTCAATGCATTTTACTGAAACATTGCCTCTACGTTTCAACTGAAGATGCATTTCTATTGATTTTCCCACGATATTCGCTATATTATTATTATGGTTATTATGGAATTTCTTAATTGATCATGAGTGCCACAATCAACAATTCATAAGTTTATTTTAGAGTGCTTTAAATAACTAATTTAATTTCACATTATTAATATAAAATTAATTCAAATTAAATATTCAATTAGAATGGTTTTTCATTAACAACATACTCCTAGAAAAAAGCAATGAATAAATTTCGCGCAGAAACTGAAAAAAATAAATGCGCCGCAAAATTTAAAAATCTATATCAGCTGTCAGTTTGCACCCGAGTTTTTCCCTTTTGATTCGAAACGTGATTGTCCGTCAAATAAAGTTAGCACGTCAATCAATCTTATTCTTCACTTTGTGCAGAACCACCCTATCGGTTTCTGTGCTGGGCGCTGTGTAAAGATCCCTTCGATGTATTGAGACTATAGAGACACATTGACACGTGTGCATCTTAGACCAACACCTACATGTACCTACCACATAAGCGTTGATGCTTATACCCTCTAGTGTCTTTTAAGGACAAAGGAGTCGAATTTTCCCCCTCGTCGAGGAAAAAATGATGCTATCTCAAAGCCAAGAGTGCGTATCGCATTCCTACCTCGCCATTCTTCGCTCTTCGCCTCCTTCTTTCCGCCCGCACACTGCACACATCTCATGCCCAGTGCGCGGATAATGGAACTTATTTATTTTAGCCCGCCGATAAAGAGAAGAAGAAGAAAAAGAAGGAGAAGAGAAAAACTGTTCGTTTGAGAATCGCTGAAATGAATATTCGGTGCATTTATCATCGCATGCACTAAAACCAGATTCCGCACGCTTTCGCTCCGAAAGCATTAAAAACTGCTTGGCTGTGCTAATTCGAGGAACGATGTTCGCTTTATATTGCTTATTATGTTCCTTCCTTTGACCCTTTTGCTTTCGCTTTTGCTTTTGCTTTTCAAAAGGACAAAAAGCCCCCCAAAAAAAAAGAAAAATGAAAAACTACTAAGCGCATTAAAATCCCCTTAATTTTTTATTATTTTTTACATTTTTCAATGCAGATTTTAAAGCATTTACTTTAAGTATTATTAAATATTATTGGGGTCTGAAATATCCTATAAATACATTCCTTCGATTCGAATTGACAATTATAATTAAAAGCTTTGCGATATCCATATATCGGCTACATGTATTAATATCGGTCTATAAACAACGGACAGCGGCAAATAAAGTGCGCCACGTCAAATGTTATTCATTCGGAAAGGACTAACGACTTTCCCGACTGCACAACATATTTTTCCGTTTAATTTATTACGTAACAAACGAACGTGTACGCGTTTATGACACGCTTACGTCGAACCTAATGATGTTTACAACTATTCCGCGAGCATAAACAGTCAAAATATACATGGTGCCGTATATTCCGTTGGAAAAAAGTTTGCTTTTTCGATGTGTCCGTTCGGTGCTCTGCGTGCAACTGCTCATTTTATCTCCGCCACTACATACGGAAAGCTTTGTCGAAACGTAAATTTTGCCGCGGAAATCACAAACGAATTTTTGCGCCTCGTTTAATGCCATTAGTTAAACCGAACACTTTTTTCGCTCCCCACTGATAACGCAATTTGCCATTTTTCTATTTAATGAATCTTTTGTGTAATTATTTACTCACTAAGCTGATAGCGTAGGTTTTATTTCAAAGCGGCCATTTTTACATTGCCCACGCCGGCATTTAAATCAAAAAAATGCTTTGTGCTCACTTTTTTTTTTCTGATTTAATTTTAATTTAAACTTGTTTTTGCTATTTTTTTTGTTAATTGTTTTTTTTTTTAGTTTCTTTTTTTGCGCTGAAAAGTAAATCAGAATATTGTTTTGTAAGTTGACACAGAAATGGTCGTAAAATTGGAAAAAAAGTGGCCGTTTAGTGTTTGCCCAAACAAGTTAAAACCGAATCGAATAAAAGTACGTCTTATAAATTATTCCCAGCGGATGTTTGGAGTTGAGTGCAGAGTTATATATGTACTTAGAAAGGAAAACGTGGTGATTTCCCACGTGGAAATGTCGGATAATTTTAAAAGAAAACAAAAATATATAGATATTATGCTCACGTATATTCTCCAATCCAGATCTTTGACATTTCAGCACTGCCACCGAAACCTACTTAAGAAGAAGAAGAATCCTGTTCTTTTCTCCGGCCATGAAATCCGTGAAAGCTCTGAGTGCATTTCATTCATGAATTTTATGCTGCAGTAATAATAAGTGCATTTTTCCCTCTTTTACTATACTGAAAGCTCGAAATATTCCGAAAATATTATTTTTATTCTTTAAGACACCATTATTTATATCATTGCAAAAATTTTAAAAATAAACCACGAAATATGATATAAGAAAACTGCAAATTTAAGAAAATAAAACAAAAAATAGTGCCGAGCTCCATGAATTATGATTTTTCCAAATGGCGACTTTCATTTTTACGGCCCCGAATTTTGTTTCGCAAAGCTGAAATATCCAACGACAAAGTGGCTTCGATAAAACCTTTCTGTAGGTGTACCAACGTAAAACCCATACATTTTTATGTGGACCGTCCATAAACTATCCCGATATGAAAGAGGTAAAGGACACCCTCTAAGAATGTCCTTTCTGCACCGTAGTTCACCGAACGAACCTTTATTACCGGCGGCGGACTGAAAAGATTTCATCGATTCTCTTCATTTGCTGCTGCTGCCGCACGTACATGGTATTTTTTTTTTTATTATTTTTCCTTCGTCTCAAGTAGGTTAAAAAGTGGTTAATCGCACGTCCTTGAAGTTTTCACCTAATCTGGCCGCACGCAACTACCTTCACCTAATGGGGGTGTGTTGTGCATGCGTTGTTTGTACTGCCACTGCTTTTGGAAAAAAGTTTCTTCACATTTATCGATTCGCTCCAAGAGGGTCATTAGTTTTTCCTTTATATGTTTTTTCTACTTTCGACCTACAAAACCGTGAGATGGGAGAACCTATTTTGTTTTTTTTTTTAATGCTTAAAAGTACGTCCAAAATAAATAACTAAAAAATACATATTAATAATTAATTTGTAACAAGTAAAATTGAATTTAATGTGGTTGCCGAACGGTTTATTAGTTTTACACTTTTAAAACAGCAGTATTGTTATTTTTCGCCGAGCTAATAATAAACAACCAATTAAAAAATAAAACGATTTTAAGCTTAGGCAAACAAAAACTTTTCGAATTTCCCAATAGTGACGTTATCTGCCGTAGCTTACCGAAAAGCGAGTTTTAAACTTGAAAGTAAGTTGCCATTATTGGTAAATAATAAATTTGAGATATTCCGCGCGCGCGAGAGAGTAAACTTTGAAAATTAATAAAAGTATAGGTGAGGAAAGTTTGTCGTAATTGACCTATTAAATTGCAAAATTTAGTGCCGAGCAGAGGCAGAGAGAGAGAGAGAGAGAACAAAGTGGCAAAGTATTAAAGAAGAGAAAGACGGGGAGCAGATCGCGAAGCTCTTTTCACTAACACCATACTGTATTTGTACGCCTAGACCGGTGAACGAGGATAATCGATCCCGACTCACCTCTCGCACAAAATAACTGATATATTACCCAATTAACTTTAACGGCCCTTCCATAATAAGCTGGAAATTTTCATCGTGCTAGCGTCGACACATACGGAACAAAAAAAGAAAAAAGTCGAGAGCTGGTAACGATCGAAATAGTAATAATAGGAAATATTGCCTTTGACGTAAAAATATTATTGGCATTTTGCAATTTCAATCCGCTCTGCTTAATTTTTCTTTAAAAGTCTAAAGTTTTTGCAGTTAGTTTTATTGTTAATGTATAATTTGATATTGGGAGCACCGTCATATTGTATTTAAAGTTATAAATTCAATTTTAGCATACAAAAATTTTCTTCAAAGCATTGTTTTTAAATTGTTATGACAATTAAATAGATAACACAAAATTAATTATAAGTAATTATTTCCAAAAAAAATTCAGCTAATACTTTATAAAAAAAAACCATAAAAAATGAGTTTTAAACGACGAATTCAATGGTGTTTTCTAATAATTTAAAAAGCATTTAAAAATCATCAGATTATAAAAATAATTACAGCTACAAATGAAAAATAAAAAGTCCTTTAGAAAAAGTATATAAAATTACTCCATAAATTTTCAATTAAAAATTTAATTAACCAATTAAAAAATGAAGCACCTCATAATTTGACTTAACACGTAACCAATTAAAAAAAAAAGAGGAACTTTGTAGAATTCGATACATGTGGCAATCAGAATGTATAACAGAGAGTGTTGCAGTAAACTAATCCATCGCTTCTGCAATTAATACACGTCGGTCCGATAGTGGCCTAATTAGATAATCAATCTCTCTGTTTTCGAATTAATTATTTCCCGTGGATGTTGTACAATAACACGTATAGTGTACCAGTAGCAGTTACCGTTGGAGGCGTCGGAGGCCCCAACGATTGCATCGGTGGTGGTGGGCCTCAGTGCCTTGTACATGACGGCGGCGGTTTATCATTGGATATACTCCGGCCGGCACTTCGATTATCCGCAAGTAATTAAATATTTTATTGTGCAAAGTGCAAATTGTTTTGCTATACGCCTGTATACACATACTACGATATACAGTATCCTGCACACTCTGAAACACTCGGAAATTTATTACAACAACGTTGCGTTTTATCTTAGAGTTACATCTCTAGTGGTACCCCACTAACACACTGACAACTTTTATACAAAGCTACGCGTGAATGCATACATAGATGTAATATACAGGGTGTCCCAGTAAAAAGTATCTACCCGGAATAACATGAAAACTACTCATTTTAAGAAAAATCCCTGAGTCACGTCAATTTTTGTTGTTAGGGGGACATCTTTTGGAATATTTCGTTATGGCGTAACTGTCACCCCCTGCCCCCCCCACGGCCACCAACTTTAAAATCTTAAATGGCATGGGGGTCGAGTGACCCCTCATTTCAAAGAGAATATTTTTTTCAATATTTTAGTTAGAACCGCATTTAAATTAATTCAATGGTATTGTTGTAATTTATTATTGAAATTGATACAAATTGCCTATTTCCACTTAAGGTTTTAAAGTTTCCATGGTTAGGAAGTTATTATTGTGATGTGAAAACAAGTGGAATTAGGAAATTTGAATCAATTTAAATAATTAATTACAACAAAACTATTGAATCGATTTAAATGCGGTTTTCGCAAAAATATTGAAAAAAATATTCTCTTTAAAATGAGGGGTCACTCGACCCCCCATGCAATTTAAGATTTTTAAGTCGGGGCCGTGGGGAGCAGGGGGTGACTGTTACACTATAATGAAATTTTCCAAAAGATGTCCCCCTAACAACAAAAATGGACGTGTCTCAAGGGTTTTTCTTAAAATGAGTAGTGTTCATGTTATTCCGGTTGGATAGTTTTCGCTGGGACACCCTGTATATTTGTCGGCCGGACATAATTGAATGAATAATAATTAGTTTATGACGATGGGGCATTTACCAGGACACGCTCGAATTGAATTATGGATCCGTATGCGTACCTGCTATATAACCTACTCACTACTTGTAACTTGTAATAATAATAATAGCAGCAACAACAACAAACAACACTTCGGGGACGAAAAGGTAATATACAACCCTTGCTTATACCTATAGATCCACTGAAAGGGATTAGGTCAATATCATCTGTTCACCATGTTTATTCTCACTTCAGCTATGTGCTTCCCTTATGTATGTACTATGTTTTATATAGTTGAACTTACTGATTATCATTTTCTTATATTATATTATATGATATTAACAATTATTATATTCTTAAATATTGTTATCCATTATTTTTACTGAAGAGTTTGCTGAAAATAACAAAAAAAAAATTTTTTTTAAACAAGTGAATGTGAAGGCGCCGGGTTTTTATTACAAATAGCCACAGGGTTGTTTATTTAACAATATAGATAAAAAATATACAAAGGATTATTTTTAGCAACTATTGTTACTTGTTATGTCCACATTTTTGATTTATTGTTTATTTGATTTAAAAAAAAAGGATATGCGAAGGCGCCGGGTTTTCAGTATAATGTTTTTTTTTTTTTTTTTATTGGTCGGATAACTGTTTTGGGAAAACTATTTCACATTGTCCTTTTTTTCTTTTTTTGTTTTTTTTTTTAATAAATATTCCCTGCGTCCTACTAACTTAAAATAGTTTCAGTACTTACCACTTCCGGTACTACCGGAAATTGACTTCAATTGTGACATTTTTAATAGGACGCATTTTCTTTTCAAGTTTTGTTTCTTTTTTTTTAAATATTAAACCGATTTTGTTGAAAAAGTTCTTTTCTTCCTGTTATTTTGGTAAAAATCGGTGTCTTAAAGTTGAAATCATATCTTTTATAACATTTTAAAAGCAAATTATAATTTATTTTAAAAATTATTCATAAAGTAAGTGTTGCTTTCATAGCAATAATGACATTTGTATTTTTAGCAAAATGTAGCGACATATTAGAAGAATATTCATAAATTGTTTTCGGTTACATAGGGCGTTCAATAAAAAAAAAATACAATAAAAGAAAGAACAAATAATATCTGATCTTTTTACTCTATAGATTATAGCAATCTTTTCGGGAAATTAATCACAAAGAATAACACGAACAAAAAAATTATCTTTTCAGTAATGATAACAAAAAAAAAAATAATTATAATACAAACTTAAAGAAGAGAAGAGCTTATTTTCGCAGTCCTTTTAAGCATTAGTGGAAGATTGGGGGGGGGGGCAGTTATTAAGTTAAAAATGCGTTTGAAGCATTTTCCTCTGTAGGCCTTCTTGCGAATTCATCCTTTAAGTATTCCGGCTAGTAAGGGAAAATAAGTATTTTATTGAGTTTTCTTTTTGCGTAGCAGGTAACGACAGCTTCCTTATCGCGTAATTCAGATTCAAAGCCGTTCGAAATCCCCGAGCGACCCTAAAGATAAACTCGACTACACAAAATGCGGAATAATCTGCTCCATTAGGGTCTACTTTATTATAATAATAAGCTTTTTCAATACGTCTAGTAAGTACAGCCGACAGATCGGGATGTGCAGTGTATGCAGTAAGTGTGCCTCTGTGTATGAACATGCGTGTGTGTGTGTGTGTGTATGTGGGTACGTGTGTACGTGTGTGTATTCTGCACCGCTCGAGTATTATTAAGTCAGCTTCATCGAATATCGCGAGCGAGCTAACCTAATGCATTATTAGCACACACAGCCATCCACCTTGCTTCCTTCTTTCGCATGTCTCTTATGTCATCTTGATATAAACTCGCTGCTTATGCATGTATAGGTATGGATGGGTGGAATATGGGGGTCGATGTCACCGCCAGAGATTCCACTATGGCAGCTATGCTAAGTGCCATCTAGCATAAACGAATGAATCCTCCTGAATCTAAATCGAAAATTTAAATCATAAAGGGCACCTTTACATTATCACGTATTCAGACTATGCATATTATAAATCTGTTTTATAGAAATTATTTATTTTATTATTCCTATGGGCATTGATTTTTAGAAATCTTATAATTTCTTTTTAATGTTTATTATTTATTTAAATAGTTTTTTTTTATTATTCAAAATATGATCTGAATTCAGTTGAATTAAAATATTTTGAGTAATGTGAAAGCGCCGGGCTATAATAAAAATTACAAAAATAATATAAAAAACTATCCGAAAATATAAGTAAATTTTATTTACAACAAAAAAGATAAATAAAAATACAATGCTTCGTACAATAAAAATATCTGTGAGATTTATTTTTAAAGATCATTGTGAAGGCGCCGGGCGATTCAAATTCAGCAACCTTCATCTTTTTCAACGTTACAAAAGATGTCAGCTACTGATATCAATCTAAAAATAAAATATTATAAAAAATAAAATTATTCCTGGGCCAAAAAATAAAAAGTAAAAGTTTTAAATAGGTATAGGAAAAGCAAAGCGAAGCAGCCTTGAAAAAGTGAAAAGTGTGCTATAGTAAAATCGAGGGTTAAGTAGGCAATAGATAATATCGGTATGGGCATGGATTGGACGTTGCGGTCGGCAGTGTCGCATGTGCCGGTTATGGGTGCGGGTTTGTTTGTCATCTAGGACTGCGACCGCCATCTTTATAAAGTCAAATGGCACCGCCGGGACAGATAAATAGTAAATAGAGCTACATGCTAGCCGTCGCATACACATCCAGCCAAATAGCTGCCATAAATATCAAGACTTACCAGGGCTAGGCGCCTCTTCGGCTTTTCTCGCCCTTTTGTTTCGCGCACCACCTTTACTTTCCAGATTTATTTCCGGCATCAACTGCCGCGCGCTCTCTTCTCCTTCTTCTGCTTCTTCTTCTTCATCTTCCTCGTCGCTGCCTCTTCCGCCTGCCAAGGACACAAACATTATATCCTCACCCGTTCGCCTCATCTTTATCTCCGCATCTATACTCTTTAATGTGCAATACTGCTGATTTTTTATTATTCCATTAAAGTTTTCTGTGTTTTCTTATAGGTTTCTTAAGTTTATTTTTTCGTTTTTATTTTTAAAAAAGGTTTATTTTTTATCGTGCAATATTTGTAAAAGCTTTTGAAATTTAAATTGAGAATTTTCTGTGTTTAATCTGCAAAGAAATGCTAATTAAAAATACTAAAAAAAACAAATAAATAAATGCGAAAAATAATTATCTAGTTAATATTAATTGGGAGCTTGTAATTGCGCCCTCTTGTCAGCGATAATTCATTATTAAAAAGGAGGACCTATCTCTAATTACAGCTTGCTTCCCTTACTTATAATAATGCGGCGAGTTGGAGCGCCTGAGCATCCAGAGAAATAAAGATAGAGGGTAGGAATTTTAGCTGAGGCCGCAAACACGCACGTAGATGCGTTAATTTGTTCTACAATTTTATGGTGTACGCTCGACCTCCAGAGCGGTGCTTACGTATGTGCGTGCTTTAATGTAACCTGTACTACTAGACTCCCGCAGACTCGGGGAAAGTTAAATAAGTAATCAGATAATTAAGGAACATGTGCATGTACTACATGACTCTATATGTGCGCTGCAAAAGTGTAAATTATTACGCTTTATTGCAAGGAGCTAACAAAGCTCAGGGAAAATTTGGATTTATGAAAATGCAAACTCAAAATGTCCACAAAAAAAAATAACATAACATTTTTTAATTTACTTTTAGGAAAAATATAATTTGTAATTTTTGCTTTAATAATTATAAAAATTAAAATATATTTCGAGCATTAATTAATTTCTGCTGAAGCTAAATAAAAATTAAAAAAAAATATATCGAAAACAAATAAATTTATTAAAATTATTATTTTGCGTAGTTGGTGTCTCTTAGCTTCTCTAATATTTTATGCAGACTTGTGTTTACAGAATGTAAAATATGAAAGTCGGGCGGGGGATTTTCAGGGAGGTTTTCGTTTGCCTGCTTCGTTTGCATTTTCTCAAATTATAAATTAATTAACGATGCTGCCGTTCGGATAATTTAATTAAAATTATACTGATCGACCAGGTAGAATTGAATTTTCCTATGTTGACTATTTCACTTTATTAAATTATTTATTAAAATAAAAGTAAACTCAAGTCAAATATTAAATTTATATTTAAATTAATAAAAAAAATCCAGTTTTTAATTAAAAAAAAAATTAAATTTATGTCTAATTTTAAGAATCACCTCCTATTTATTAATAAAAAGCAACTTAAAAGTTAATTTTCTTAAATCATTGTAATCTACTATACTATAGCAAAAAAAAAACATAAAAAAGAAAAGGAAAAAAAAAATCAATGATGTCAAAATTAAGTTTGCTCTTTTTGATTGTTTCAGGTGAGTCTTTCTTTGTGGGGCAATTTCAAGGGACCACGTCCAATAAGTGTAATAAAAGTTAATTCCCTTTCATCAACCTAAGTAGCCGTTAACTCATTTATAAGAGATGTTTTACGCCTCCTCATTTTCTTCCCGCTTATTATGTATTATTATCGCTTCTTTTTTCTCGTGTTTTTTTTTTTTCGTCTTCTTCGCTCTTCTCTCAGCTCGCGTCCGAGCTCCGTTATTATTATTATTAGAAAGCAAGTGAGTTTAGGGCTGGCGGGGGTGTGGGCCCACAAGCGAATTTCGGTGTGGTTTTATAAAGTGTCGTGGTGTGTGCGTAGCGTTAAAGTTAAATTGCCTATCTGGGGAGTTTAATTAAAAAGTAAATTCCGGTTTTTCGCTGCGTTATACCGCGCTGATGCCGTATCTGCAAAAAACACCTATAGAAACGCCCCACGCTAATAATAACAATTTAAAAATGTATTTTCTGCACAGGTATTTTAGTAGAATCATGAAAGTATGCACGCCGCTATGTGTACTGTACCGGTTGCGGTTTTGTTTTTACATTTAAATTGCTATTTTATTGGCTTCAATTTATTTTTCCCAAACTCTGAATGTTTCTAAACATTGTTTTCAATGAGAAGTTCATTTAGTTGTTTCTTTTTTATTTTATTTATTTTCTTTTTAATGTAAAGACATAAAAATAATATTGAAATTTGCCAGCATTGTTTTCTTTATTAAAATTTTTTAAATTAATTTAAAAAAAATACTTAATATTATTTTTTTTGTTTTTTATTTTGGTACTTTTCGATAATTTAATTAATAATTTAAGCAAAAGATTTTTTATTAAAGCAGCCGAAATATTTAATTTTCAATATAAATATAAAATTCATTATTCAATCTGCTGGAATTTGCTAATTTAATTTTCTTGCAAAATATACCTCGCAGCCTTGATTAACATATTTCTTTTCGTAAAGAACAAAAAAGAAAAGAAAAAACGAAATCAAAATACAAGCAGAAAAACGATGCAAAAATCTCAAGACACAGTTTTCCACCGATATTATCCTGCGCGCCGAAAAAAAGATCATCGTGCTTATATTCGGAGCATCATCAAACAAGCAACAGCGAAACGAGCAGGCAGCGAGAGGCAAATGAAGCAAAGACTTAATAAGCGGCTAAATCACGGTCAGGGTAATTAACTGCGTCAGTTTTAATTAAAAAAGCCCGACGCAAACTTTCTTCGCGTCATCGCATTCGCGCGCGACAAATTAATTTTGGTCCGGGAGCGGCGGCAGTGGCGGCGGTAGCGGTAGCGCAACTGAAACCGTCGGCGGCTGCGAAAACATAGACCCACGCAATATTCTATATGTTCGTGAAACGAACGGCCGCGTGCAATATTCGAAAAATTAATGCGATAATGGAATATAGCGCGGCGTCAATCAAAGGTCCGATGTCCGGCGCGTTCACGCCGCGCGCCTAATTAAATTTGCAATTAATAGAAAATTAATTCTAATTCGACGACATCCCTAATGCGACGCTGCTCATGCAATAATGAGCGCGGCTGTACATTCGCATCGGCAACGCTACAATGCTACAATGCTAATGGCATTCAGCGTACTGCCATCGCAATGGGCGCAAACGGAAAAATCCATATCGACGGCGAACGTAAATTGCAATTTAATTAATATGTCTCCTGTAATTAATTTTGATTTAAATTGTGCGATAAAGTTGGAGAAATGCTAGAAGTCAATTTACATACGAATGAGTTCGCTTCGAGAGCGTACGTACCACGAATTTGAAGAGTGTAGTGTGTATTATATACAGGGGGTTGACAGAGTTGAAGGGTGCGAAGCGATCTGGAAACGGGGTGCAAACGACCGCAAAACGAATTAACTCTAAATAAATTATTATCTATTATTTGCACTCGGCATGAGCATTAAAAAAGAAAAAAAGAGTGCAGAATGGTGCGGTCGACATTTGTTCGACTGACTAGTTGTTATAGTTACCGCTTTGGCGGTTGTTCAGTTTTATAATGGTGCTGGGCATAAGGGTGCCGTTTGCGTGCCCCTTCTGTTACACAACAGTAACAATACACAACAAACAGACACCAAAATACACACACACACACACACACACAGGCGCAGTCAATTTATAAACTGCTATTTGTGTTGATTGTGTGTGTGTGTGTGTTTGCATGTGTGTGTAAGTGTATGTGTGTGTGTGTGTGAAGTGAGCGAGAGGGTGAAGAGGGTCTTGCCCTTTTTGCACTTTCATTGTCTCTGGCGCTCTCCAAGTGGCCCGAGTTATTTCTTTGCCCCCGAAAAATGTGTATGCAAAGAAAGGAGTAAACGACCATTAAAGGGATAAAAAAGAAAATAAACATCACGCAATATGTGCGTGCAGACGGTTTACTTTCCTCTTTTTATTTTTTATTTCGGGGTTACTTAGGGCCAGATAATACAATAAAAAAGCAGGAAAATATAGCGATATATCAGTGGTCGTAATCGTATATTATTACATATCTATTTTGTGCCACGCACTACGAAACGGATGTTTTAAATTATATATATTTATTAAAAAAAATACATTAAAGATTACGTAATTTGTAAAAATATATGTTGGAATTACGTAATTTCGCTTGCTTTTGAATAAAAAAAAAAACGAAACGAAACGAAAAAACAAAACAGGAAAGAAGAATTCATTCAATATGGGAGATGGGAAATAAATTAAAAACAGTAAGACGTATAAATCCCGTATTTATTCGTATCATCTATACTGCCGGTGAATCGTGCAATTTGAAAAGATTTTAAAGTCGGAGCGATGAAAAATTCGCATCGAATAGTGACAGATGTGTTATATTGTGCAAACGGAGGGTAATAAAGCGTTTCTCGACCCTCTTTTGCGCGCTATTTAATCGATGATTCCTGCCGCTTTCATCTTATTGCCTTCGCTGCCCGAGTTTTGCCTGTTTGCTGCGAAACACAAAGCTTAAGGCCCATTGTTTCGATGATCGTCTTATTACCGATGCCAATTCCACCTCTTTATCCTTGCGCGCAAAATGAATGTTGTTTTTTTGTATTTTGTTTTGTTTTTTTTTAGCTGTTTGTTTGTTCGTTTTTACTGTCGCAGCGTAAAAATTTATACATCGCAACGTTTTCCCCGGGTTGCGCATTATTTGTCCGAGTGGAATTAAAAATTAGCTGCTTATATATTTGTGCTTTTTATTTTTTACGCTTATTTTTTTTTTGTTTTTGTGACGACCTTCTTTATTTTATTCATTAACGTTAGCTAGAGCAGAGACGGCTGAGTGAAGTAAAGAGGCACTGTGGAGAAGCAATAAAAGTGCCACTCGAGAGATATTAAAAGCATATTTTTGCGCCCCGGATAAACACAAGAAATACATCCTTCGCGTCTCCTCTGCTTTTATGTTTCGACACAAAAACTTGCGTCTACTTTTCCTGTACAAATTTCATTTGCCTCAAAAACTGCTAATGATTTTTGTTTCCGGATTAGAAGCAATTTTATTCGTTGTTTACATTTCTAAAAAAAAGTTTTCTAATTGAATTTGATAATATCAATACGGAATATTTGTATTTTGCTTGGAGTTTTTCAGTACTTCTTTGGAAACTTTTTGTAGTTTTAAAAAGTTTGACATGCTGTTACAAACTTTTTTGTACGCTGTAAATTTTATCGCTATTTGTTAGTGTTTTTTTTAACCGAGGCTTTTAGTATTTTAGTACATTTTCAATATTTAAACGCTAAATTAAAAACTAAATTAGAAAAAAATAAGAGTACAATTTCTTTTCATTTTCATTTCGAATATTTGATTAGTGTTTCTGAAGCAGCACGTTCGCCAGTTCTTTGTTTCCTGCGAAATAAAGCAAAGAAGATTTCACACTTCTGGACCGATTTTATTGTTGTTTCTCTTTAAGTTCGCCACTCACACTCACGGACATTATTAAAAAAGTTTGCCCCGGAGTCCGCAAAATTCGCCGCACCGATAAAGACGCGCCCACGAAACCGGCATCGGCAAAGAACAAGTCGAAAGAAGAGAGAGTGAAATAAATAAAAAGCAAACTAATGGATCCAACAAGTTTTTCCTCGAGCTTTCGTTTCGCTCACGCCACTGCCGCGTTCCCTGTACCACCCCCCGTACCATCGTACTAACAACGGATTACATTTTGCGCGCCCAAAGAGAGATTCTTCTTCTTTTTCCGCGGTCTTAAATGGCTCGCACTTGGAAATGCCGGGCGCACTTTTCCGCGAACTTGCGGCGAATCGCGAAAAAGAATGCACGCGGAAACCGACAAACAAACGGCTTGTTAAAAATCCGGCTCGGAAATACTTTAATAATAAGCCAAAGTTTTCTTCGGCCCCCCTACCCGCTGTGCGGCAACAACGTTTTCCGCAGACTTTTCTTTTCTCCGCGCCAATTTTATTATGATCATCACATTCGAAATTGTCTATGTGAATGTATTCGTGTGTGTGTGTTAGTGTGTGCGCGGTGAAAATTCTACGTGAACGAAATAAATATAAATAAGTTTCATAAAAATGTACGAACGTGTTCTCTCCATTGACACAATTTTCCTGATTGATCGATATAATTTTAACGTACGGCTTGTTCAGTCTAATTTGTCACGTCGGGATTTTCCTTTCCGGTGCCCTTTTTTCGAAATTTGTTTATGTTGTTAAAGATTAATGCTCTCTACTTGTTTATATTGAGCTTCTCTTTTTTTTCAATTTTTATTTGCTGGTAGAATTTAATATTGACAATTTGTTTACGTAATATGATGATCGATAAAAATAAAATGTTTTATATGAACAAAACAGGAATTTATGACGTTTTTATTACGTTTTCGAACAACAAAACATTTTGAACAAATAAGAAATAACAAATAAAACATTAAATCTTTTTAGGTTTTTATTTATCAAGAAGAGGAAATGAGATGTTACGAAGTGGTCCATTATTTCCAAATCTTTAATCGGAAAATCAATTGTACTTTATTATTAAACTTTCTTTATTTCAAATGCGTAAACTTTTGTATTTTATTAGAAAAATTAATTCTGCTTTTGATTACTTTTAAGTTGAATTTGCAGAAAATTACATTTAAAGTTCATAGTTTCTGGAAACATTGTTATTAAAAAAAATCAACTAAATTTATAAAAATTTCCCCAAAACTAAGGTCTTTTAAATCTGCAGTAATCTTAGTCTTGTAAATATTGTTAATTTCCAAATTTTTAATCGCAAAATTTGATAATTTTGCTAATTAAACATGATTTTCTTAAATCATATCATATGAGCCGACTTACAAACACATGAAAATTTACAAATTTTCCAAGCTTTTGCTTAACAAACAAACAAAAACCGCATGAAACTTAAAATCAATTAATTTTCACATCAATTCAGCAATTTTTAATTATTGCCAGCTGCAAGGCATACAGCATATAGACAATTTAAACACCTCATTGTAGATTAGAAGACAATACAACAATTTTTAACAAGCAGAAGTACTAATCCTCGAAGATCCGCCATAATTTGCTAGCGTAAATGTATTAGACAAACAATACCGAGGGTTTTGCCATTGTATCGAGACGGCATCATCACACAACTATCCGTTAATATTATTGTTCTGCCTAAGGTTCCATTTCTCCACGTTCGCACCACACTCTCTATACACTCGCTCCTCTACATTTCGAGCTCGTTCTCCGTGTTTGCATTGGTGGTATTTGTGAATTTTCCACGCCAAACAATACCGTTTCACAAATGCACACACCCACGCATACAATACCTACATAGAGAGCGAGGTATATACTATAACTATATAATATTCAGATTATATACAAGACAATAAGTAGCAAACCCTTCTTAGAGCTTCTGCTGGCGTTGCCGTTGCTGATGTTGCCGCTTCTGCTCGTATTTCATCACCCGGTTTGCGTTATAATATGTGTACTTTGTATTCGGCGTGGGCTTACTACTGCGTAAATACGAAATAAATTTTGTATCGCCTCCCTATTCAATCCATACGCACTACTGCGCTGCTGTAGCTGTACTCTATACGAGAGTACAAAAAAAAAAGCATTCACTTAAGTGCGAAACACACTCGTAATTAGCAGTGCCGTTGACGAAATTATTGATGAGACTAATAATGATGACACAAGGAACTGAGGGCCCTGAAATATTTATCCAAGATGAAACGGTTAATGTTTCAAACGTGATCAACATTTCATTATTTAGCGACTTCATTATTTCAAAGATCAAATTTACAAGTTTTCCACTTTTGTCGTATTTTCCACTTCCACAAAAGCTGTTTTCCTCTTCCTGTCCTGTTATTTATAAGGTATTTATTTATTCAACTAGCAGAGGTTCATTACAACAATGCTTGGCAGAAAAACAAGAGAACGGTTCATCTTTAATAAATGCACTTCTTTGTCGTACAACACTTAATATCGTAGTACAGTCACATTGGAGACACACAAAAAAATAGATAAACTATGAGAAGCTGCTGCTGCTGTTGATGATGAAAGCAATAATAATTACTGAAATGAAGTGTTCGAATATAAATAAATTCACTGGGAAAAGCTTCCAGCAGCTGCTTGTTTCACCAAGGAAAACTTATCGTTTAACATAATTTTTTTTTTTTTTTTTAAGCGGAAAGCTTTTTGTAGCATACTACACTCTTTCTGTGGCATTTCCGAAGCTGAAACTAAAGAGTAAAATTGAAGCGATAACACAATTACGATACCAATTTCAGATATTGTGATACTTTTAAAGTGAAGCCCGACCGATAAATTAACTTTTACGGCTCGGATATTAATTTTCATTAAGAAGAGGGTAATTTATGAGGCATGCAAAGTAAAGTCGTTTATATTAAACAAGTAATAATCAAGCCGGGGGATGTTGTAAGGATGGCGCGTTCGCCGTGTTCTTCACACTGTTAAACTCTAATGCACCACTCCACTATAAACTATGCCACTGTGCCCCGGCGAAGGAATAATAATAATAAACTATGACGAGCATTGGTGGTGTGGCTCGCTTCCCCTGATGACTACAAGTGTTGCATGCAACGGAGTAAATTGAGAGATCTTTATCCACGTCATTATACAACACCACTCTTTACTTTTGTGTGCTCCTTCGCTCTTCTCCATCCACTTCATCTTCCTCTATAGCCAACTGTACAATATACAAAACAATTTTTAATTCATCAGACTTGTGAGGAATAAGGAAGATTTTCTGGAGCTACTTAAAAAAATTCTCTACAACTGAAGAAGTTACAAATAAATTGCCAATTGTATTTAAGATAATAATTCTCAGATTGAAATTAAATATTGAGTTATTTATGTTTTCGAACAAATTGTCGTTTATTGTATATGTATATTGTATGTATTGCGATTACAAAGTTGAAAATTTAATAACGTCAATGGCTTCTATATGGGAAATATTAATAATGTATGACGGCGACATTTCTCATACTTTTCCAACTTGCGTGATCGAATGCAATATTAAAAGTTGCAAGCTCAATGGAAATTGATTTGTATTATTTTCCTTGTACACGTTGCGACCCATCTAGGTTCATAATGCATATAAATATACATACTATGCTTAAAATGCGACCATAAAAGTAGTACCCCCTTTGTTTATTTGTAAACTATGCAACAGAAGTTTCTAATGTAGATTTTTTCTTAAATTTCACGTTGTGATATGCATTGCGACACCCCTCATTTTGAATTTTATTTGAAAACCAAATTCAAATTGGTAACTTTTTTAACTTTTTTTTTGTACATTTTATTTATTTTATTTGCTTAAAAACGGGGAATTTCTGAATTGAAAACTATTGAAATTCTATGCAGACCTTCAGAACAAGCGATTTTGACTGTTTAAAGGGCTCACTATTGTCAATAACATCCTAAAATTAAAACTTCTTATGTTGCCTAGTTTAGAATTAAACAAGGGATACTACTTTTATGATCGCAAGGTATAAGGAGTTTTTGTTGGAAAAACCGCTCGTTAAAATCATCTGCCATATTGCTTTTGCTGATCTTATATATTGCTTTTAGTTAAAGTTGACATTTTAGTGCGTATCTAGTAATAAAGGGTCGCTTGGATGATCCCGAAACATCCTGGAACTTGATGGAATCTCACGCGCCACTTGTTTTATTTAAATACATTCATATACCTTATATATATAGAAGGAAATATATGTCGGTGGCATCCCCTTTTTCACCTATACACACACACACACACACACACACCGAAACCCATGAACAGAAAAATTATCGAGCGGAAATATTGTTCTTTGTTTTGTACAAGATCCGACGCGCATCTACAGTTCGACTTTAATGAGGAAAAACGAAATTTCCCTTTGCTTTGCGTCCTTTAAGAAGCTTTAAAGAATATTATGTAATTGTGTTTGCATAAGTGGATTTTGTTGGAAATTTTCTTTAAGTTTATTATACTTCTTCAGCTCATTATACTTATGAAGAACAAATTTATTATTTATTTTAAAAAAATGCAATAATCCGGACAAAGAGAAATATTTACCCGGTATATAAATGCATTTCGCAATGGTTTCAGTGGAATCGAGGGCAATTTTAAAGAAATAAAGCAGTCATAAAGCAAAAGCTAAGCTAAAAATGGCAGCAATAAGGAATTTCCAGTAAATAAATCATAATATTTGATTTCCTTATCGCTATTACGGCTTTCGCAAATTACCTAACATCATTTACAAGATACGCCGTAAAAAATCGCAAACATTTATTACAGGACCAAAAAAAAAAA